>JAEUBB010000497.1:0-11422 GCA_018257885.1 Parmelia sp. 050094
ATTCTTTTTATTAAAGTATTAATATTATTTTTAAATTATTTAGTCTTTTTTTATTAATTAAGAAATATATTTTTATCTATTATCTTATATATATAATAAGATTTATCTTTACTCTATATCTTATAATTTAAAATATCTATAATTAGAGAAGCGTTATTATTAGAAAATAGATTAAAATTAAAAATAATTTAATTAATTTAAAAAGAAGATTAACTTTTAAATAATCTATACTTAGAGCTTACTATTATAAGTATATAATAAAATAAAGATAAAATATAATTAAGAGTAAAGTATAAAGTATAGTAAGAATATTAAAATATATAAATAAGTTTATTATAAATATTATAATATATATTTCTTACTTTTTCTCTTAATAGATCTATTTTCTTAAATAATATAAATAATTAATTTAATCTAGAATTATATTTTAGATTTAATTAATAAAATATATTTCTTATTATTAAGAAAGTATAGAAAACTCTTTAAAATTAGCGTCTCTATTAAATAAATTTAAATAATTAGAAAGATTAATAGAAATTATAATAATAGTTAAAAGCTTTTATTTATTTAATATAATACTTTAAGAAGTTAATAAAGAGTTTTAATTACTACTTTAAATATATTTAATTAATAAATTATATTTTACTTTTTTTTTACTTTTTCTTTCTTTCTTTTTAGATTATTAATTAAGATATTTTCTATAATTATTTAATCTTTAATTATTATAGAATCTAAGTTTAGTAACTCTTTTAATAGCGCTTCTCTTAATACTAAATAAGCTTATAAGCGAAAGAAAGTTAATCTTATTATTTATTTAAAAATTTTATATATTATAAACTCTTTTACTTACCTCTTAATCTTACTTTTTATTAAGATATAGATCTTATATTAAGCTAGTTTTAATAATATTTTTATTATTTTTAAATTAATTACTAATATATTTTTATTATTATAAACTATACTTTTTACTTTTAGTTCTCTTTTTAGATTATTTATTAAAGATACTTTATAATAATCTTTAACTATTATAGAATTTAAGTTTAGTAATTCTTTTAATAGCGCTTCTTTTAATACTATTAACTTAAAAGACTTTAATTATTTTAATAATTCGCTTAATATTTAAGTTTTAATAGAGAAGTTAAATATATTTATACTTAATTTTTAAAAAAAGTATACTAGATATTATATATACTATTAATTATAAATATAATTATAAACTTTAAGATACTTTTAATTAAAAAGAAGTTATTAAATAAATTATTTATCTTAAATATTTCTATAAATACTATTAATAATCGAGTTAAGATTTTAAATATAGAGAAGATAAACTCTATCTTATAAAATAATACTAATATATTAGATAATATTATTATTCTTTTTAATAGAAAAGATATTAAAGAAATTATTATTTATAATAATAGCTTAATCTTAATAGCTATTAAAAAGAAGAATTTTAATATAAAGTTTTTAAAAGTAATAAAGAGTTTAATTAAAATTTTTAATTTTAAAAATAATAAATTATTTATTACTCTAATTCTTTATTTAAGTAAATTATTCTTATTAACTTTTAACGCTAGAGTTAAGTATATAATAGTATAAATTAAAAAAATAAGATAAATTTAATATTTATATAAAAAGAGAGTACTTAATAAAAATATTAATTATAAATAATACTATTATCTTTTTTTATACTAAGTATAAGAAACTTCTCTTTAAGTAAGAATAGCTTTAAAGAGTAGAATCTAAAAAATATTATTATCTCTAAATATATTATATTATAATATAGAGATATTATGGTTCTAGGCCTGAGTACTTATATATAGTAGAATAGAAGTATACTTCTCAGTGTGTAATTTAGTCTTTTAGCTTAGTTAGCGGGACCCTTAGGTAAATCTATTCCCTCGGGGTTACCCCGTAACATAATAATATAATTACACACTAACCGGTCTAAATGTTCTGAGTTCGAGCTCCGGAGTAAGCCTATAATATTGAGTTCGTAAGGTACGTACCTCCCCGATAAGGTCCTGGTTTCTAGGAACAAGTGAGTATAAAAGTCTAAAATTCGGTATAGACAAAATTAGTAGCTTTAGGTCCCTCGGTAAGAACTTTCGACTGATACCTTCGGGTAGGGGTAACTGTATAGGGGGCTCGATTCCGGGATATAACCTACTTAAGAAAGGAGTAGTATTATAGTTCTAGGCCTAGATACCTATATATAGTAGAATAGAAGTATACTTCCCAGTATATAATTTAGTCTTTTAACTTAGTTAGCGGGACTCCCGGGTAAATCTATTTCCTCGAAGTTATCCCGTAACATAATAATAAGAGATAGTATTATTAATAAAAATATTAATAATAGAGATAATAGCTATAATAAAAGTAATATTATTAAAAAAAGTAGTAGTTTTAATAGAAATAGTATTAATAAAATTAATAATAATTTTATTAATAGCTTTAAAAAGTTTAAATATCTTTTTAAAAAATATAGTAGAGTATTTATTTATATTACGATATTCTATATTAATTATAATATTAGTTTAGAAGTTAATAATATAAATATTCTTAATCTTCTTCTTTATAATAAGAAGATATTAATTTTATTATTTAAAAAGATAATTAGCTAAGTTAAATTTATAAATAAATTATAAAGAGAAAAGTAAGATTTAATATATATTATTATTCTATATATATATTATATTTATCTTAATATAATTATAATAATTAAGAAGCGTACTAATATTAGTATTAATTAAAATTATTATTATTATATTAATAGAATATATCTAAAAGTAGTATTCTAATTAATAGCTATTTTTTTATTATAATTTTAGACTAGGTTTCGGCTCAGCCTTCTTCTTCTTCTAGGCTAGGCCTAGGTAGACTAGCCTAGCTTAGCGATTTAGCGATATATATATTCGTTATAGTTAATTCTTTCTACTTAGAATCTTATAGTAGAATTTAATTTAAATCTAATTTAATATTATTCTAATTTAATATTAAGTCTTTAATATAATTCTACTATTCTTCTTATAGTACTAAGTTAGCTACTTATCTTAAGTCGATTTCTAAGTAGCTGCTATATACGCGCTTATTAGAAATATATAATTAACTGCTACTTTAAAACGCGCTAAGGAATTTTTTATAATATTTAATATAAAAAGAGATTTTTTTTTAACTAGATTTTTTCTTATAGCTTTATTATACGCTGGCCAGATTAAATAATAATATAGTTAAAAAGAGAGGTAAAGTCTTAATAAGAGAAGATCTTTAAGAAGAATTCTCTATAATACTCTCTAAGTTAACTCGGTTTTTATAACTATAAGCGGATATAGCTAATACTTAATATACTTAATCTATTTAATAATTAACTTAGATACTTTAGAATATTTAGGTTAAGATAGATATAATAAATCTCGATAACTCTAATATAGAAGAAGATAATTATATTAAAGAATTATATTAAGCTAGAAAGAATAAGTAATTAACGACTTTATATAAAAGATATATACTTGAGTTAAAGAATCTAGAAGATAAACTTCTTATTATAAAGATTAAGAATAAAGTTAAGAAACTATATAAGTCTATTTTTACTAAAGTCTATAATATAAATAATTTTATATAGAGTATAACGATCTTTTCTAAGATCTAGTATAACGTAGTAAGGAATATAATTACTATTATAATAGTATATTAAGAATAGAATTATAAATTTAGTTAAGATACTCTTAAAAGTAAGAAATAGATTATATCTCTTATTTAATAATTAAAGAAAAAAAATAAGTCTCTTATAGCTATATATAATAATAAGAAATATTTACGAGAATCTTAAATAATCTATTATACTTAAAATAAGAAACTTAAAGAGAACGTTATTAAACTTTAAATTAAAAATATAAATCTTAAAGCTTAATTAATTACTATTAGTACTAATAATTCTAGATTAGATTTAAATCTTAAGAATTTAAATTATAAAGGCTCTCTATCTTTTTAATATTATTCTTATATATATCGTCGTACTACTACTTCTCTAAGAAGTTAAGTTAGTAGATAGACTACTTCTATTAAAACTACTAATACTAATATTATCGATACTAAATTAAATAATAAATACTTCGATATAAAGAATTTTTATAGAAATAATAATAATTAATATACTTAAAATTTATAAAAGATATATCTTAAATCTAAATTTATAATAAGCTAGAAATTATTTAAGACGGAAGTCTTTAAGATTCTATATATTTATAATTATTATAAAGAAACGACTTATAATATTATTAAAGACTAAGTAGATCTAAATATCTTAGATTCTTATATAACTTTTAATAAGATAATATTAAATCTTAAGTAAAATTTTAATAATTTTAATAAAGAAGATAAAGTAGAGATAGAACTTTAAAATTTAAAGTTTATTATAAGAGCGAAGAATATAAAGAAAATATTTAATATATTTTATACTTACTTTATAGCTATAATTACTCTACTTGAAATATTTAAATAAGAAAAGATTAGATATCTTAAAAGATTAATTACTTATTAACTAAAGTATTATATCTTTAACTATTTAAGCTCTATATTCTATCGCGAATTAGTAGCGCGCTTATAATAGATTAATCTTAATATAAGACTTACTAAAGAGTAGTTATCTTACTTAGTACGTAATAGAGATACCTCTAATTTTAATATAAGAGATAAATATAAGAAATTTAGTTCTAATACTTCTAGTAATATAAATAGTATTATTATTAATATTACTAAGAATTCTATATATTAATATAGAAGATATTATTATCCCGCGTATATAGCTAATTATCTTAAAAAGAAAGATCGATATTTTAAGTATTTAGAGTCTAGATATCTCTTTAATAAGACTAACGCTCTTTATAGAGATAAGTTATAGCTTAATAAAAAATAGATAACTATTAAGCTTAACGAAGTAAGTCTAGAGTAGTAAGCGTTAGAGAAGTTATTATCTTATAAGTAGTAGCTATTAGAAAACTAGGGCTTTCTAGTAAAGTTATTATTAGAGAGATATTAGTTTATATACGTATAAGAATTAAAGAATTTAAAGAAGTCTAGGACTTTAAGCTAGCTATTATATTACTATTCTTATATAACGTTAATCTATAATAAGAAAGATAATTAGACTTTAATATTAAAATTTTAAATAAATAGAGATCTTAAAAGATCTATTATTATATAAATATTAAAATCTTAACTAAGAGCTTTATAAACTTAAATTTTATAAAATTTTATAAGCTATCTTTAATTATATTAACGAAGTCTCTTAAATTAAGATTAGCTAATAGAATAATCGCGAGTATAATTATTTATATAGTACGAATAATTTTATTTTTTAAAGATTATTTAAAAGAACTATATAGTCTGGTTACTTTGTTAGTTAAATTTAATATAATACTAAGTATATTATAAATAGAGCTTTACGATTTTTAGATATTCTTTAGATAGAGATTCTATATTTTTAACTCTAATTACTATATAATAAATTGCTTACGCTATAGAAAACTAGTAACTATAAATAATATTAGCGTAAATAAGAAATCTCTCTTATTATTACTTAATTAATATAGGAATATCGTAGAGATCTCTATATATATCTTTATTAAGATAGTAGAGAGAAATAAGAATTAAGTAGTAGCTCTATAATCTAAAGACTTTAAATATCTTAATTAAAAAGTTAATAAAGATAATAAATTAAAATTTATTATAGATATTATTACTATTAGTTTAAAGAATTATAAAAAATTCTTTTAAAAACTAAATAAAAATCGGTAACTATTAAGAAACTTAAATAAAAAGTTTCTAAAATATATTACTAGTAAATTAATATATAGAACTCTATTAATATAAATAAGTTACTATCTTATCGTACTATCGATTATATAATTAAGTTATAAAAAGAAGTAATACTCTCTATTAAGAGAATATATAGTATATTTTAGAAATAAGCCTCTATAGTAAAAGTCTATATCGATAAGATATTAAATAAAGAGTATATTTAATTAAGTATCTCTTCTTATATTATTTTTATTCTTATTATTAAGAAACTCGACGGTAGACTTAGAATATATATTAATTATTATATTCTTAATATATTAATAATAAAGAATTAAAATATATCTTCTCTTATTAAGAATATACTTATAAAGTTATATATCTCGAGAATCTTTACTAAATTTAATATTATTACTATATTTAATAAAATTCGAATAAAGAAGAATAAGAAGAAAAAGATAATATTCTTAATATAGTATAGATTATTTAAATATATAGTTATATTTTTTAAACTATATAATATACTAAGTACCTTTTAGATATTTATTAATAATATTTTAAGAAAATATCTTAACGTCTTTTATTTAGTATATCTAAATAATATTCTTATATATAGTAATAATAAAGAGAAATATATAGAGTACGTTAATAAAGTTTTAAAGAAGCTTAAATAAATAGATCTTTATCTTAATATTAATAAATATTAGTTCTATATCTAAGAGATTAAATACTTAGATCTTATTATTATAATAAATAAACTAAAAATAGATTCTGCGAAGATTAAAATAATTATTTAATAGAAATCGCTATAATATATTAAAGATATATAAGTATTTATAGACTTTATTAACTTTTATAAAAAGTTTATATATAACTACTCTAAGATATCTGCTTCGCTATTAAACTTAACTCGAAAAGACTAAAAGTTATTTATATTCTCTTAATTAAAGAATAGCTCTAAGTAATATACTTTTAATAATCTAAAGAAAGTATTTACTACTACTCTAATTCTTATTTATTTTAACTTAGATAAGAAGATTTAATTAGAGATAAATATATTAAATTACGTAGTAGCTACTATTCTTTTTTAATATAAAAAGAATAGTTTACTATATCTAGTAATCTTTTTATCGAAGAAGATATTATTATAGAAATATAATTATAAAATCTATAATAAGGAATTATTAATTATAGTGCGAGTATTTAAAGAATAATATCTTAAGTTAATAGAGATATCTATTAAAGACTCTATTTAAATTCTTATAAATTATAAGAATCTAAAGTACTTTATAATTACTAAATAATTTAATTATAAATAAGTACGCTAAGCTAAGTTTCTTTTAAAGTTTAACTTTAAAATCTTCTATCGATTTAGAAAGTAAGATATTAAGTTAGATAATTTAATATATAGAATAGAAGATCTATTAGAAAATAATAATAATAATTAATAATAATACTAGTATTAACTAATACTAAAGCTAAAATATTTAAATAATAAGATTAAAAAAGCGATAGACTTAGTACTAATACTATTAAATAAAAGAGAAATAGCTATTTTAAAGCTTATATCTATAATTTATAATCTTTATAAAATAAGTATTAATAGAGAGGAGTTATTAAAAGAATTTCTATCTAATATCTTAAGATTTATTAAGAAGTTATTAGAAGAATTAATAACTTCTGTTATAAACTTAAATCTAGTAGCGTAAGTAAAAGAAGTATATAAGAGAAATAAGATTATTTAATATATTATAATAGCAAAAGCTATAGAATATTTAAGAATTTCTTAAAATCTATTAAAAAAAGAAATAAGAATCGAACTAGAAGACTATATAATTTATAATAATATATTATATATAGAGATACGTTTATATATTTTAGATAACTTTAAGTTAAAGATAAGAATTATTAAATATATCTATAAGTCTCTATCTAAAGAATATATAGAAAGGTTGTTAACTTATAATAAAATAAGTAGTTACTATTACTAATCTAGAATAATAGATAGCGTAGTACGCTACGTTAAAAGTTATTATAAATATAAGTAGTCTAAACCTTATAAGTAGAGTAAATAAGATCTCTTAAAGCTATTATTAATCTCTAATAGATATTAAGAAGATATCTTTATTAATTTTATTACTTCGTTACCTATATATAAGAGATTTAAAAGAGAATTCGAATATATTATAATTATTATAGATAGATTCTTTAAGAAGAAGAAATTTATTTTACTAAATTCGCTAAAAGTAAAAGCTATTATATAAGTATTTATTAAGTAAATTTAGTAAGAGAAGAAATATTTATCTATAATAATTTTAAATTAAGATACGTAATTTATAGCCCTTTTTTAAAAGAGACTATATAAACGAATTAGTACTAAACTAAAACTCTTAATAGTATTTTACTTAAAAATAGATAATTAAATAAAGAGTATTAATATAGCTTTAAAGTAGTATCTAAGAGCTTATATTAATTATAATTAAAATAACTAAATAAATCTTTTATTTATTACGAAATTTAAAGTAAACTTAGATAAAAATACTTTCTCTAAGATTATTCTATTTTTAATAATTAAAGAATATCTTTCTTATAGCGATTTAAAGTTATCTATACTATAGAATTTAAACTCTACTTAAAGAGTAAAGAGAGAGATAGTTATAGTAGATAAATTCGTTATATATATAAATAAGCTTTAATAATTCCTTAGAGAAGAACTTAAATAATTATAAGTTCTAATAACGAACTAGGTAAATCGTTATCGACTCTCTATCTTAGTATTTAAGAAAGGTGATATAATTATACTTAATAATAGAAATATTAAAACCTTAAGATTAAATAAATTACTAAATTATAAAAATCTAAGATTATTTAAAATTATTTAAGTTATTAATAATATAGTATATAAACTAAATCTTTTAAATAAAATAAATATATTTTCTATATTTTATTTATAGCTTTTATATTTTAATAATAGTAATCTACTATCTAGTTAAATCGAACTTCTATTATTAGCGGTATATATAGATACGGAGGGGAGTAAGTACTTCGTTAATAAAGTAATTAACTTTTATATTAATAAATAAAAGAATAACTTAATAATAAAAGAGAAAGATCTTCTTAAATATAAGTTTAAGTAAATAGACTATAAGAATAATATTTTTAAGTAGAAATCTTATTAGAATATAATTAATTATTTTAACTTAGTTACTAATTTTTACTACTCTTAGTTAGATAAATCTAGTCTATATTAATCTTTTTAAATATTAGAAGATTAGAAGCTCTTAGTAACTATACTAATAAATAAACCTTATATACTCGTTTAAAAAAATCGAATTAAGAGTAATAAATTAAATTATTTTAATTAAGAAGACGATTTTAATCTTATATAGAATATTGCTAATCTATATAGTATTAATAAAGTTCTAAGACGTTAGCTTTCTAGATACTTAATATAGTACTTACTATTTTTACGCTATAAGAATATATTAAATTTAGAGGAGAGAGTAATATTATAGTTTTAAATTAGATTTTAACCTAGCCTTCTTCTTCTTTTAGACTAAACTTAGATAGACTAGTCTAACTTAGCGACTTAATAATATATATATTTATTATAGTTAATTCTTTCTACTTAGAATCTTATAGTAGAATTTAATTTAAATCTAATTTAATATTATTCTAATCTAATATTAAGTTCCTAATATTTTTATATATTATAAATCTTAATCTAAGTCTTTTTCTTCTTCTTTATATTAATTATTATTCTATTAATTTAATTAACTTTATTCTAAAAGCTAGAGATATTATAAGAAGTTATAAGTTCTTTTCTTAATATTTAATACTTATAAGATATATTATAAATAATTATTCTCTTAATCTCTCTATTACTTTTTATAAAAGAAATAGATTTATTAATAATCTTCTTAATCTTAATATTACTATTACTCTTTATCGCTTTATTTATAGTAGATACGCGCTTTTTCTTTTTAAAAATAATTAATTTTAGACTCTTAATCTTTTTATTTATCTTATTATTTTTAATTTTAATATTAATATCTATAATCTTCTTTTTTAAAGAAGTATACTTTTTAAAAGAGATAATAAATTTAGTTATATCTTTAATATTTATAGCTTTCTTATTAAAAGAGCGCTTTTTAGCTAGCTAATTAAACTTATTATTTATAATAATAATAATACTATACTTCTTAAATATCTTTAGAGTAGCTTTAGTATTCTTTATATTAATAATCTTTTTTCTCTTAAATTAATTAGTAAGAGAATATTAAAAGTAGAAAAATAAAAATAAAATAAAAAATTTAAAAAAAAGAGAAATAAGTAATATTAAAAAAGAAATAAATTTTTAAGTAATAAAGAGTCTAGCTACTTTATAAAAAGAATATAAACTTAATAAATAATAAAGATTAAAATAAGAGTTTCTAAATAAAATATATATTAAAAAGATTTTAGAGATTAGAATAAAAATATTTTAAATATTAATAAATAATAGATTTTTAAATATTAAGATACTAAGTTCTATATAATCGCTTCTTTTATTATCTTACTTTAGTAGTAAAAAGAGCTAAATATTTAAAACTTTTTAATATAAAAATAAGATTATTCTTAAAAGAATTAATTAATATATTAAATTAAAGTTAATATAATTATAAAGATAATTAGAATTATTATAATATATTTTAATAAACTTTATTAATTTAATATTAAAGAATTTTTTAAAATTTTAAAAATATAAATAAAAATTTTCTTTCTTTCTTTTTTTTAAATAATATTATTACTTTTTATATTAATATTCTAATACTCTTATTTTACTTAATATTATCTTAATCGATCTTTTATATTACTAGTAATTATTAATCTTAATCTCGATTCTTTAATACTATTATTATATAAAAGTAATAATATTAACTAATCTTAAAATAATAATATAAATATTAATACTCTTTTTAAAGATATATATAATTAGTTTAATTATTCTTTTTTTAATCTATATAAAGAAATTCTAAGATAAAATAAAATCTAAAAGCTATTTAATTATATTAAGATAATTATAAAAAAGCTTAAATAGAGTAAATTCTTAATTATTTTTATAAAGACTATAAGAAAGACTATTTTAAAAGCTTTATATTTAAAGATTAAAAAATATTATTTTAAATAAGAAAATAAGTATATTATCTCTATACGCGACTTATTAATAATTAATAATATTATAGTAGTTATATTATAAGAGATTAGAAAATATTAAAAATTAATAAATTTACTTCTTTTAAAAAGATTTTTTACTTATATAGTCTATAAGATTATAAATATAATTTTATTATTAAATTAATATTTATAAATTTAGACTTTTATTTTAAAGATATTATAAAAAGTTATTAAAGTAACTTTTATATTAAAGTTTTATTATATATTATTTTTTTATTATATAGCTACTTTATTAATATATACTATAATTAGTAATCTTTATACTATTTATAATAAATAAGTTATATTAATAATTAAGAATATAGAGCTTATATAAACGATATAAAAATATATATTAAAAGAAAGTATATAAGTAAAAAAAATAATAAGATTTACTTTAAATATAAATAATTTAAATATATACTATAAA
>JAEUBB010000497.1:11435-25978 GCA_018257885.1 Parmelia sp. 050094
TAATTATATTTTCTTAATCTTTATTTATTAGAAAATAAAGTAATTCTTATAAATATTTAATTTTAATTATTCTTCTAATTATTTAAATATAATTTCTAAATAAGAGAATAATAATATAGATTATTATTTAAATAATTTCTATTCTTAAGATTATATATCTAAATATTTATCTTCTAATAATAAATTAGAAAAGCGCTTAGAAATAAGATTATTATAGTTAATAATTATTATATAAAACGCTTTTTCTACTCTATTAATATAATAATCTAGCTCTTATTTATATTCCGCGTAATTATAATTTTTTAACTATTATTTAACTAAATCTAGTAGATATAGAAAGCTATCTTTATTTATATTAAATTATTATATAGTAAGATTTCTCTATACTATATATTCGATCTTATTAAAATAAATATAAGAGAATAGAGAATCGAATTTTAAATAACTAATCTAAATAGATATCTTAATAATTATATTAGAAAAATATAAAATTAAGAAAATACTTATAGTAAAGTTCTTTTATATATAATTATATATTTTCTTAATTTAATAATCTATAAGTAGATAATATTTTATATATAAGAAATATTTATAATATACTTTATAATTAATCTTAAAATAGAAGTCTTAAGCTAAAAAGTCTTTATACTTATATATCTTAATTATATAATAAGACTTATAATTATAAGTATTAATATATATTATTTTCGCTTATAAAGATTAATAAGTCTTTTATTAAAACTTTTAAATAATTATAAAGATAAGAAATAAACTCTACTTATAAAATTCTTTTAAAATATTAGAAAATTTACTTAGCGATTTTAAATTATTATTTAAAAATAAATCTTTTTTTTATTTTTTTTTATTTTCTATCTATCTTAAAGTTATAAGATAAATAGAATTATTTAATATTTTCTTCTTTATTAAATCTTCTTATTAAAATAGTATATTTTTATTATTATAAATAATACTCTTCTCTTCTTAATTATATAAACTTAGTTATATAGCTAATATAGATATATACTTTTTCTCTAAAATATTAAAAAACTAAATTATTATTTTAATTTCTTATAAGAAAGTAAGATATTTAATCTTATTATTTATAAAAATAGATATTTTTAATCTTCTATAATAATCTTTATTATTTCTTAAGATCTATATTTTTAAATATATTTATCTTTTTAATCTTATTTTTTATAGTTAATACTACGCTAAGATTAATATTATACGCTTTATATAAATAAGCTTTAAGTAGATTATATACCTTAAAAGCTATATAGTATTAATAAAACTTAATAGTATAAAAGTTTTAAAAAAGCTTATTAATTACTTTTTACTTATAATTAATAATATTAATTAAATAACTATAGAGTTTTAATAGTAATAAAATAGAAGAGATTTTTATTAATATACTCTTATTATTATAAAGAACTTATTAAAGATTATCTTTATTATTTATCTTTATAGAGAATTAATACTATAATACTTAAAAATTATAATAAAAATAAAGAAAATTATCTTCTTTTTTTATTAATAAATTATTTATATTTCTTAAAGAATTTATAACTTAAGCGAGTTTAATTTAAATAAGAGAGTAAAGATTAGCTTCTAATTCTTATAAATATCTTTTTAAGTATCTCTATTAAAAATAGATACGTTAAAAGAGAATATATAATAGATATAAAAATTATATAAAAGTTAAGTCTTATTAATAATAATAATAGAAATATAAAAAGCTATCTAGAATAAATTTAAATATAAAGAAACTTTTAAATATTAAAAAAGAAAAAATAAAAATTTAAAAGAAAATCTTTAATAAAAAGCTTATAAATTTAATTATATATTAAAATATTAATTAATACTAGCGCTAAATTTTAGATTAATTTTTATTTATAAATATTAATTTAAGAAAAAAAGACGTTAGTATTAAATAATTATTATAGCGTTATTAATAATAATAATTAGAAGAATAATTAAAATAATAATTATAAATATTAATTTAAAATATATTTATATTTTATATTATAAGATTTAAATAAATTATTTTTTTATAAAGTAAATTTTTATTATATTTTATAATCTAGCTAAATCTTTTTTATAGATATTTATATTATAAGAAGTCTTTTCTTCTTTTAAATTCTCTATAACCCCGCGTAGTATAATAGCTAAAAGTATATAATTAAAAGAATAATTAAAATTATTATAAGATTAAATTTATTTAAAATATTACTTTAATAACTATATATTATAGTATAAACGAATATTAAATAATTTAAGTATATTATTAAGTATAGTTATATTCTTTTACTATAATATTATATATTTATTATAAATAATAAGTAAGTAGATATTTATATTCTTAATATTAATTTATTTCTTTATATTAAAAATCTAAAAGAATATACTTTTAAAATATATATATAGTATTAATTTCGCTACTTCTTAAAAAGTATTTAAAGTAATAGAGCTTTATTAAAAAATTTTTATATATTTAAAATTATTATTTATAATTTCTACTTAG
Organism: Parmelia sp. 050094; assembly: GCA_018257885.1. Taxonomy (NCBI): domain Eukaryota; kingdom Fungi; phylum Ascomycota; class Lecanoromycetes; order Lecanorales; family Parmeliaceae; genus Parmelia; species Parmelia sp. 050094. The sequence goes on from JAEUBB010000497.1 coordinate 13,957, forward strand.
TTTTATATTATCTTTTATATAAGTTACGTAAATAGTACTTTAGAAATTAAAAGTTCTATAGTTTTTTAATAACGCTTAATTTCTTAAAGAGTAATAGCTAAAATTATATAGTTAGAAAAATAATTAGAATTATTATTAAATTAAATTTATTTTTAAAATAATTTCTTTTTTTTTTTCTAATTAAAGATATATAACTTATAGTAGAATTTATAATAGAATCGATTATATTTTTCTTTATAATAGAATTATATACTTTCTTCTTTTTATTATAAGTAACTATCTTCTTTTTTTTAAATTTTATAATATTTATTAATATTATTTTTTTTAAATACTTTTTAAGCGCTTTCTATATTAGCGGTAATTTAAATATATAATTATTTATTAAATCTTTTATTTTTTATTTAAGTATTAGTCTCTCGCTTATCTTTTTCGCTTCTTCTTTTATCTTTTTTAGCTTTTTTAATCTAGTTGCGTCTAGTTATAAAAGATAATTATTTTCTTTAATATCTACTACTTTTTAATTAAGAAAATTTTTAAAATTAATTTTTTTATAAATAATATTTTTCTACTCTTTAATATTTTAATATTTAAAGAGAGTTTTATTATCTTTAAAGTTTATTATATCTTTAAATATCTATTCTTTTATTTTATCTTCTTAAATTAGAATACTCTTCTTGCGTCTATATTAGAGAATTAGTTAATTAGAAAGATAATTAGAAAATAATATATTATATTAATAATCTCTATTATTATATTATTAAGAATTATATAATTTATTATACTTTCTTCTCTTCGCGCTAAGTATTATTAATATATTATACTTAATAAATATATTAATAGCTTTAAATATATACTACTTTATTATAATATTTTTATTTACTATATACGCTAAGAGCTTATAATCTTTCGCTTTCTTTTATTCTAGTTTTATTTCTTTAGTATTTAATAATCTAGAGTTAAAGAGTTAACTAGTTAAAAAGATAATTAAAAAGCGATATACTATATTAAAAGTTATTTATATTATAATTATTAAAGTTATATAATTTACTCCGCCTTCTTCTCGTTATACTAAGTATTATTAATATATTATACTTAATAAATATAATAATAGCTTTAAGTATATATTACTTTATTATAATATTTTTATCTTTTATATATATAGATAGAGTATAATCTTTAGCTTCTTTTTCTTTTAAGTTATTTATTTTAAAATTAAAGAATTAGCTAATTAGAAAGATAATTAGAAAATAATATACTATATTAATAATTTATCTTATTATAATTATTAGAGTTATATAATTTATCGCGTCTTCTTCTCTATATACTAAGTATTATTAATATATTATACTTAATAAATATTATAATAGCTTTAGATATATATTAATTATATATAATATTCTTATTTATTATATATATTAAAAGTATTCTATCTTACGCTTTCTTTACTTATAATTATACTTTGTTTTCTTATAATTATGCTTTATTTACTTATAATTTCGTTTTTTTTATTTATAATTACGCTTTATTTTCTTATAGTTATATTTTATTTATTTATAATTCTATTTTCTTTTTTTATAATTCTACTTCTATAGTATTTTTTACTCTAAAATTAAAAAGTTAGCTAATTAGAAAGATAATTAAAAAGCGATATATTATATTAATAATTTCTCTTATTATAATTATTAAATTTATATAATTTATCTTATCTTCTTCTCTATATACTAAGTATTATTAATATATTATACTTAATAAATATAACGGTAGTATTAAGTATATACTGCTTTATTATAATATTATCGTTTTTTATATACGCTAATAGATTACGATCTTATTCTTCTTTCTTTTATAAAATTTTTATAAGATAATTATTTATTACTCTCTTATTTATCTTAATTTATATAAGATTATTCGCTAACTACGGGTTAAAAAATATTAGATTAATATATTAAGTAAAGTTAATATTTAAATTAATATCGATTTTATCTATATTAATATAATTATCTAAATTATTTTCTTCTAAATTATATATAGCGTTATTTTTACTTATAGCTATTATAAAAATATTAGCGTAGACTATATATAATATAATAGATTAATTAATAGCTAATATTATAATTATCTTTCTTATTATATCTTAAAGTAGAAAATATATATAAAATTAAAAAATATAGAAGATAAAATTAATAAACTTATCTATAAAGTTAAATTTTAGAAAATTTAGTAAATAAGATTATACTTTATAAAGAATTAGATTTAAATTTAGAGAATTTAAGTTTAATATATATTAATATAAGAAATTTAATAGAATTTAGATAAGAATTAACTATAATATAATAAGAAAGATAATAAGAAAAAAATTAAAAATAAGAAAATTTTATATAGATAAGACTATACTTTATAGAAAATTAGATTTAAATTTAAAGAATTTGAGTTTAATAGATATAAGTATAAGAAATTTAATAAAAATTAAATAAAAATTAATTATAATATAATAAGAAAAATAATAAGAGAAAATTTAAAAATAAGATTTTTTAAAAAGCGCGCTAAATATAGATATTAAAAATTTAGAATAAATCTTAATTTCTTTACTTCTAGATTTCTTTTTATTAATATTTTTATTATTTTATAATTAATTTTAATTCGATTTTTATAAAATTTTCTATATTTAGATTATTTATATATAGTTATTCTAAATTATAAATCGATTCTCTTTATAGCGTATTTTTAATTATAATAAATTTAGATTTTTTTATTTTTTAGTAATTTTTTATTAACTTTCTTATTATATTATAGTTAATCTTTACTTAATTTTTATTAAATTTTTTACGCTTATATTTATTAAATTTAAATTCTTTAAATTTAAAAATATCGCGATATATAGTAAGCTACGCGCTTTATTAATATTATAATTACTTTAAAATTAATATTATTTTTTAAGAAATACCTTTACTATCTTTATTACTAATTAGATAATAAGGTTACTCTAGAGAAATAATAGAAAGTTATAAATATAAAGTATTAAAAGATTACTTAACTAATAAATATATAATAAAGTTAAAAAAATATTTAAAAAAATTAATTATCTACGTACTCTTAAAATCTTAATATTAAAAATAGTATAATATTAATACTTCTATAAGATTAATCGTAAAGAAATAGATCTAAAATTTAAAGAAATATAGAATAGTAAATATAGTAGATCGTAAAAAGATAGAAACTTAAGTTATTAAAATATATAATTATAAATAATATATTATAGATTATTCTAATTATCTTTCTAATTATATTTAATATAGTTAAGAATTATATAGAGATAATATATATAAAACTTCGTTAATTAAATTATTAAGAATAATTTTATTAAGTATCTTAACTCTATAAATACTTTAAGAGTTATAGACTATATAAATAAATAAGATCTAAATAAAGACCTTTATAATAATATCTCTAATAAAGAAGATATTATAGAGTAGATATAAATATATCTAATAGATATTAAAGATAAAAGATATAAAAGTCTAATTTATATTAAATTAGAAAATAAAACTTTATTATAAGATAAGATTTTTATATAGAGAAAGAAATTAAAGTTAAAAATTCTTCTACTTTAATAAAAATAATAGTAAAAAGTAGTTAAGTATATTTATTAAAAGTTAGCTTACTTAGATATATAGAAAGATATTAATACCTCTTAATAAACTTTAATTTATATAGAAATAGAATATAATATATATCTAAATTTTAAAAAAGTAGGAGTTAAAAATAATTATAGATTTATAAAATATTCTACTATATCTATTATTAATTTTTAAAAGTTAATATATAGAAATCTAGTAAATTATTATTAATCTCTTATTTAATTATATTTCTTTATCTTATATAAACTACTATATTAGAAGGGAATAATTATATCGCTTAAAATTAAAGCTTTAAAAAGATATATTATTCGTATAAAAGAGATATAAATTGATAAGATATTTTATAATATTAATTAATAAATTTTAAATATTAATATATATAGATTTAAAATAAGCTAATTATTATTAATTTCTTACTCTTATATATTCTCTTATCTTATATATATTTTATTAGGATTAAATTAGCGGTTATTTATAATTATACTATATAATATTTAGTAAATAAAGATAAGTAGATTAATTTATTAAAATCTAAATATTAATAGCTAGAGAAGTATAATATAAATAAATATTTTAAATTTAATAATAATTTAGAAAGGGCGAAGGCGATCTTTAATCTTATTAGAGTAAAAATTATTATTAAAAATATAGAGTAGCTACTTAAAAAGTTCTAAAGTCTATATAAAGATATTAATTCTTTAAGTCTAAATAATTAAGTAAATTTAATAAGTTTATTTTAGATAATATAGAAATTTAAAAGTATTATTTATTCTTTTAAATATATTAAAAGTAAAAATAATTAGAAAGATAATTAAAATTTATTTATATTATAAATAAATATATATTAAGATATATACTTCTTCGAAATAGAAGTCTTAATTTAATATAAATATATAATATATTTTAAGAGTTAGATATAATTTAATATACGTTTATATAGATTTATAAAGATTATATATTGAATCTAATTTAATATATTTACTTAGTAGAGTAGCGGGGTATCTTTGTTATCTTATTAAGAAAAATCTAATCTAACTCGTCTTATCTCGGCTTTCCTCCCGTTCTAGATTAAGACGAAGGAATATACTCTAAACTCTACTCTACCTCGCCCCGTTACGCAGCGTATATATATATATATATATAGTCTAGATACTCTATTTTATTATAAGCTAGCTAAAATACTTCGTATTCTAAAACTCTTATTAGTATATATAACTATATTCTCCGCTTAGAATTATTAAAGTAAAGTAAGTTATTTATTAACTTATATAGTAATCTAGTTATATTTATTTCTAATTTATTATTTACTTTAATAATAGTTATAACTTTAGTCTATCTTAATTTATTCTAATAGTCTTTAGTTACCTTATCGCGAAAGGCTTTACTAACGATAATTATATTAATAAAAAATAAGTTAAGCTCCTCTTTCTTAAAGTAATATAAAAAACGACTAGTAAGACGTAATAATATATCTAATATAATATTAACCTTATTAAACTTATATCTTAGCTTAATATAAAAGCGCTATAAATATTTTAAAGTATAAATTAAATATAAGTTAAACTTCTTTATAGATATAGTATTTATACTACTTTAATAAATAATATTAATAGTTACTAAATAATTAGTATAGATAATAATAAGCTTAATAAAAGCTTTAATTATATAATAAATCTTTTTAACTATTTAGATAATATTTATTATCTTTAATTTAATTAGCTAGTATTTAGTTTCTACTAATATAAGCTATCTACTAAGAAAAAGAATAGGTTATATAAACTTTTACTTAGAAGCTTAGATTAATAATATAATAAGAGCCTTATCTATAGAAGACTTTTCTAACGTTATATTAATAAAAGCTTTAAATAGAGAATTGTTATCTTTAATATAATATATATATACTTTAATCTCGAATTTCTTACTAGTATTAAGATTAATATAGAGTTATTAATCTAGAATATAGTAATATAGTACTATAATTATTATAAAAAGTTCTTAAAGCTAGTAAAACGTATTAAGTTCTTTTAAAGTAGATATTTATAAATATACTCTTTAAGCTTTAAATTTATAAGTACTTCTTTAAGTATTTTTATAGATATAATTAAGTAGCGTTTTTCGCTCTTATAAGAGCTAAATAATAGTAGTATAGTAAAAGATATACTACTTTAAATAGCTAGTTATATTAAGATATCTTTCTAAAACTACTAGAATACGCGAGAATTTAAGATTATAAATAGCTTTTAGCTTAATCTCTAAAATAACTAATTTTAGAGTATTAATATATTAATCTAGTAGCTATATTAAAGAGTATTTAAAAAAGGCTTTAATAGATACTAAGTAGATATTTATATTAAATAGAGCTTAAAAGATAAATCTAAGATACTTAATATATTCTTTTAATAATATAAAGAAAATAATAATATTATTAATATAGACTTTATAAAAGTATTAAAATAAGTAAAGAATTTAATTAATTATTCTTTATATATAAGTAGAGAAGTTATAGTAGTTTATTATAAATATATTAAATATCTCTTAGTTCTAATATATTAAGATAGTAAGACGATATCGATAATAATATTTTACTTATTATTAGTAGAAGAATAATATAGTATTTATAATAAAGATATAAGTTATATTTCTTAATAAAGCTAAAATCTTTAACTATATTAGTATAGAGTAAGTATCTAGAATAGTAATTTTATTAAGTATTCTAATATTAATAATAATATAATTTTTAGAGTTATTAGTAGTATTCTTTTATATAACGAAGTATAAAAATAAAAATAGCGTGCTTATAATAGTCTAATCTATATAGTTTTACTTATAAAGTTTATTAAATATCTTATTAATAACTTTCTTATTATAATTTTTTATAGAGTAGACTCTTACTTAGTCTATCTTATAAATATCTTTTTAGTTATTAATAAGCGGAATTTCTATCTATTAGTTTTTAAATATATTAGCGATATTATTAGTATTCTTCTATAAATTAAAAAAGAAGTCTACTATATTAAAGATAATCTAAATAGTAGTAATATTTTTATAGATTATAATATCTATAATATAAATAGTCTTATTAGCTATAGCTAGACTAGCGGTAAAGATAATAATATAGAATATTACTATTATATTTAGTAAATCGCGAAAGGCTTACTTAATTAAAAATCTTATTTAAGTATTTTTTAGAGATTTATCTACTATAGATATATACTTTTAATTAACTTTAATTAAAAAGTATTCTTCTATCTTATACTTAATTATTTTATTAAGTTAAATATATCTAGCTAGAATAATCGGCTTATTAGTATTATTATATATTAGAATATATAATAGATTATAGTTAACGAGATAAGCTAAGAGTATTAAATTATTAAGTTATTTTAATTTAAAGATAAGATCGCGATCTACTAATAGATTAAGAGCTTTAATAGATATTATTAAGAATAATAGAATAGATATTAATACTCGCTTCTTATTAATAATAATAATATCGGTTTAAGGATCTTTAGCTATTATAGATATAGATATCTAGAGAGAGTTATATAACTTAATAATAATAAGATCTTTATTAGTATTAAGAATAATCTTCTTAGGCTTTATAATATTAATTCTAATAAGTATCTTAGCTAATAAGTTATTAATTAAATAGATTTCTCTTTAAATTAATATAACTCTATTATTAATACTAGATATATATATTAAAATAATAGTATACTTATACGTATTATATAGTTTAGTTTCTAGCCTCTTAATCTTAATAGATATAGTCTTCTTAATATTAATATAAAGTCTACTTTCCTTAATAATCTTACTAAGAAACGTACGATTAATAAGCGATATAGTATATTTAGTATTAAAGTAATATTTATTAAGACTATTCTAATAAATTAATAAGACTTTAATAGTAATAAAATAGTAGCCCCGAAAAGTATATTCTAACGTAGACTAATTTATAGTAGTTAACTTAATAATCTAGCTATAATAGACTTTAATAATAATTAGAGTCTTATTTATAAAAGGCTTCTTTTCTATTTTAGTAACTAATAGAGACTTTCGATATTTAGATAAATACTTATATAGCTTATTATTAGACTTAAAGATACTCTTATATAATTAATAGATATACGTTAGCTTAAATAAGATAATAAAGTATACTTTAACGTTATTATTATAATTATTAGATAGCTTATTAAAACGTTTAGAGTTAGTATAGTTATTAGGTTTATTAAAGCCTTCTATAGTTATACTTTAATAGAAGATATTTTTATACTATTAATATTTCTCTTATTTATTTAAAGATATATTTTTTTAGTCTTCGAAGTTAGTATAGTAGACTTTAATAGAAAAAGATCTTTAAAAAGAATTATAATTAAAGTCTTAACTACTTTTTAATACTTAAATCTAGTTTATAAAGATTCTTTAATTAGAAGACTAATTTATATTTTTATTTATAATCTATAACGAAGATCTATTAGTTATAGGCTAATCTTATTATTAAGTTTAGTAAGATTATAGCTACTATAGCTATTAGAGCTAATTAGTATTATTTTAATAAGTATTAAATAAGAATCTTATTTAAAAGATTTACTTTAGCTAGAATAACTAAGACGATCTACTATTATTATTATAAGAGTTATTACTTTTATAGTAAGATCTTTAAGAACCTTAATAGCTTTCTCTCTCTAGATAATATAATATAATAACTTATTAAGAAGAATACTAATCTTAATTCTAATATTATTTATTATTAATTTAATTATTACTATAATACTATAGTTAATATATAGAGTTATTAATCTTCTTACTAGTAAAGATCTACTATTTATACTTATAATTATTAAGATTTAAAAGAAATAAGTTAATAATAGACTTCTTTATAGATCGTAATAAAAATATATATAAGCTAAGATTAATATTAGTATAGATTATATTTAGTTATAAATTAATATCTCTAATATTAGTATTCTTAACTATACGGAGTATATATTAAGTAAAGTCTCTAGACTCTCGCTTACTTATAGTATCCCATAAAGTATAGATCTTTTTAAGAAGAGACTTTATAATAATAAAAAAAGATTACTTAAAATACTTAATAAGTAGCTTAGACTACTTATTAAGATTCTTATTATAGTTAATTATTTAATACTTAGTTTTAAATAGCTTACTAGTTTATTATAAGAGTATATTATTATAAAGTAATAGCTATAGATTTTCTTAAATTATCTCTTCTTTCTTAATAAATATAAATTACTTAATACGATTAATAAATAGATAAATATTACGAAAATAAATATCTTTACTAGTATATTTTATTAATATAGTACCGCTATATATACTTTTTCTATTATATTATAGATTAAAGAATTCTAGCTCGTTAATATTCTAATAAGAGCCTTATTATACTAACGAAGTAGTAGAAGATAATATTAATACTAGAGTAGTATTAGCTATAGTTATAGCTAATAGCTATATTATAGCTATTTAGATAGTATTAATAATAATTTATTAAATAGTAGCTTTATCTATTATAAGAATAGCTAGTAGTTTTAATTTAATAGCTTAATTATAAATAGCTTCTTCTACTATAGTAGTAGAAATAGTAGATATATTTTATATAATAAGTAACTCTATACTAGATATCTTATCTAAAGAGCTCTTAAATATATTTCCGGTTAAGAATAATTTATACTATTAGATATATACTATTAGTAACGAAAGCCTTTAGTAGTTATAAGTTTAATTAGAAAAGACTTTAATAAATTAATAAAAGATAAGAGTATTAGTTACTTAGCTAGTTAAAAAGATAAGAGATTTTATAAATAAATACTTAAATTATTATACTTTAGTAGCCGTTAGCTAGTTAGAGCGAGGATAGTAATAGTAAATATATTTAAAAGTTAGACTAACTTTATAAGAAATCTCTTATAAATAAGTTTTACTAATAGCTTTAATAAATTTGTAGATCTAAAAGGCTATTCTAATAAGATTAGAGCTGAGGTCTTGAGAAGAGTTCAGCGGGTCAGGCGAGCTGGCTGAAGAAGCCAGGGTGACGGCTATAATCAAGGGCCTTGTTAGGATGTAGGGCCTTGTGGAAGGCTTCTTCAGACAGGTAGAGTATGAGGCTTGGGCTTGTAGCAAGGCAGTCAATCAAGCAGTGTGTAGCAGCGGAAGCAATGGGCTTGTAGCGTCTCGTCAAGTCGTCGTTGACGAGGTAGTAGCCTGACGAGTTGACAGGCTAGCAGGTGTCGAATCGACGACGTAATAAATTAAGTAAAAACAAAGAAATGAGCTGGTGGGATAGTGAGGAACCCTGGTACTAGGTATCTAAGTAATAGTGGATAGCTAGCTAGTGCAAGGTGTTACTATTAAATATAAAGGCCAGTAGCAAAAGAGTATAATATAAAGACTTAAAGATCTAACTACCTAAGAATTCTACTTAAGTATAGAGAATACTAGTATAAATATAGCCTAGCTGGCCTAGGCTTCTCAGGTACCTTCTCTAACTATAAAAGTCTTTCTTAACTATAAAAGCCTTTCTTAGCTAGTAGTTATAAAAGCCTTCTATAGTAGTTATATTAGTTATTAAAAATATAGATTATAAGATTATAATATAATAATTTATTCTAATTAATTTTTTATTTTAAAAGCTTATTCTACTTAGTAGTATATCTTTAGCGTTATTTTTTATTTATAATAAAAGTATTCTTATATTATAACTTAAGTAGCTATATTATTATTAATTTTTATAATTTTAAATAGTATTACGAAATAGCTCCGCATTAAATAGATTTACTCGAAGATCTCGCTAACTAGACTAAAAGATTAAATTTTATACTAATAGTATAATTCTATTCTACTACTTATAGATACTTAGATCTAGAACTATAATACTACTTCTCTCTCGAGTAGATTACGTCTTGAAATCGAGTTCTCTTATAGTTATCTCTAGGCCCCGAAGAATCTATTAGTTAAAAGTTCTCGTCGGTTCTAAAGCTACTAGTTTTATTTATATCGAATTTTAGACTTTTATAACCTACTTATTTCTAGAAACTAGGATCTTATCGGGGAGGCGTATATCTTACGGACTTAACTTATAGACTTACTTTAAGCTCGAACTTAGAATATTTAGACCGGTTAATATAAAATTATATTATAAAATAGTTCCGTATTAAATAGATTTACTCGAGAGTCTCGCTAGCTAGACTAAAAGACTAAATTTTATATTAATAATATAATTCTATTCTACTACTTATAGATACTTAGATCTAGAACTATAATAAATAGAATCTTTTTAACTCTAAAATCTAATAAATTAAAAGTTAAAATAATATTATAATATTTAGAATATATATTTATTTATTAAGTACTTTTTTATTTAAGTTTATAACTTAGATATTTATAATAGTAGTACTATTTAACTATAATAAATACGCTATTATATTTCTATAGATTAAATTAATATTTTTAATTATAAAATTTATTTTATAGAATAGAGAGAAAGCTATTATTATTATTATTCTTATTATTATTTAATTTAATAATATTAGATCTTCTTAATAACGTATTTATAAAGTTAAGTTTCTTTTTATAATATTTAATTATAAAATTAAATATAGTTAACTTTTTAATTTAGTAAATCTACTTTATATTAAACTTCTTAATTATTATAAAATAACGTAGATTATTATAATTTAATATTATATAAATAAAGTACTTATTATCTTATAAATAATATCTTTAATTTTTAAAATTTAGTATTATTATATATAATTCTTTATTATATATATCTTAGTAAGTCTTAGCTTCTTTAAACTTATAATTAAAGAATATAATAGAATATTATTATCTATTCTTATCTATTTAACTAAATATATTATTTATATTTATTTTAAAAGTATTAATTTCTATTTTAAGTATTATCTTTTAGTTATAATATTCTAAAATAGATATAATAGTAAATACTTACTTAAATATTTTAAAAATCTTATATACTTTTTTATTAAATATAAAGAGAAGTCTTATTTAGCTCTTCTTTTCTTTTTTAATTAAATTAGTTAAGAGTATAGCTATTTATAAAAAATTCTTAATAAATTACTAATAGAATTCTATAAATTTTAAAAAATATTAAAATATTTTTTATAAATTTTAATTCTAGCTATTTAATAATAGTATTAATATATAACTACTCTATTTAAATACTATACTAGTTTATAATAAAGCTTAAAAAGATTACTTTATTATAATTAAAAGTATACTTTAATAACTTTATATAGAGTTAATACTTTAGTAATATATATAATATCTTATATATATATTTCTAATATAAGTCTTTAGATTCTAAGTAAATTAATACGTTATTTAAATATACTATATAGAAGATA
>JAEUBB010000498.1:8321-20981 GCA_018257885.1 Parmelia sp. 050094
GAGTGCGATGGTGAGGGCTGGGTTTTGAGGGTGCGGGATGAGGTGTCGGGACGGCGATGGGGAGTCGGTTATGATTGGATGTGGAGTTTAGCAGGATGGTGGCTGTTGTTGTTGTTGTAGGGTGCTGGGGTGAGGGTTTGAGGCATGGGTGTAAGAAATTGCGGGGAAGGAAGGAGTATCAATTAGAATGCTGCGGCATTTGAGACTGCAAGGATCAGAATCCCAGTGAGGTAAAGTAGCTTGTAGCTTACCTTACTTACTTTATGCATAAAGTGGTTGGCTCCGGTGGCGCTGGCGAGGTGGGGTCTTACTCGAGGTAGCTAGCCGCTTTACACCTTGTTCATTCCATTTTCTGATATTTTCTTCGCCTTGATTCTATCGGAGTCTCCATCTTCATCATCCCATCCCTCTTTTATATTCATAAATTCTACCACTGTCTACTGACCATGATGACTAGAGTATTGATACAAACGCTAGTGCGTCTACTCCTCTTGTTGAATCTCATCTTTGCAGAGTCGAGCAAAGCTGTTACAAGTTGAAACCAACCTCCAGCAACAATCACATTAGCTGACCTCACTCCCCAGCCGCTGCCTAGCAAGGCAGCAGATCCTTGGGGCCTACATCATTCAATCGAAAAAAGGACACCAGCACTCAGTACTCGAAGGGGAGTAGACACAGCTGTTCGAAAATTGTTCCAAAAGGCACCTAGCTAGCGAAGATTAGCCATCTCTATAATATATCACGATGCATGAATCAAAGCTCCCAGCCATGCCGTCCTCGGATATTCCGCTCATACATATCGAAGCACGACACCATCTTCTGGTCGCCGTCTTCCTGTTGTTCCTCGAATAATCGCAGACGCGCCAGCAGCCGCAAAGCCTCTTTTGCTCCGACAGGCGCTACGGCCACATCTTCCTCGTCAGTCTCGTGGTCTCTCTCTACTCCGCCTGAGCTATATGTCTCTACGACCGAGTCGAAAGAATAGTCCTCGATTTCATCAACATCATCTAACTCTTCATCTTCGGGACTGATGAACGAGACTATTTCCATAGGCGATGATATACGCTTCCGCTGTTCGAGACGCTTGGTCCAATGCCACATCTGGTTCACGGTATCACTGGACATCTGATCTTCCTCCATGCGAATCTGCTGCCATTCGTTAGTCTGAGGATTGTAATCCGGCCTCAGGAACCGTGATTTGACCCAGCCGTTCTGAATCATCGTATGGGTAACGTCGACTTCCCAAGCGGCAGTTACCCACCGAATAGCCTGCAGCACGTTCATGGATTTCATGGGATCTCTTTTGGCATCGTATTCCTGACACATGTATGCAAACCATCTCTTTCTATAGTACGTCTTCCACAATCGGGTGATGCCTTGTTCGAGAGGCTGAAGGAGAAATGTGGTTTTGGTGGGGAGAAGAAGGACTACAGTGTTCTGCAGTCCCTCGGGAGAAAATGAATCTAGAAGATTGAGGCCAGCTTTGTGAGCGAAAAGTTCATCAATGAGAAGGCAGACTTTACGTCCGGCCATTTGTTCATCAAACCATCGTAGGTACTCCTCGAAAATTACTCCCGTCATCATAGCCATTTGATTATACCGCCAAACCATGCGAAAACTCTCCACGTGAATGCCGGAACGGTGGAAGCACCGAGGGGCATGAGCCTTTCCTATTATCCATGGTTGCAGTTTCCGACTGCCTGTGACATTGCAGGCAAGATTGACGGTAATCTGAGCCTTTTCTGGCTTGCGGGTGCCTTTGCTTCCCTTGGCGAGAGTACTGCCCGGACTCCTCTTCCACAAAAGCACCGTTTCGTCCATGTTGTAGATATCCTCCCACTCGTAGGCTCTCAAACTACTTCCAAGGTCTTCGATGTCAATTGCTGTGATCGTTCGACGCTTGGCATCGGGGTCTTTATCGGATGCACGTTCATGAATCTTGTACCGAGCTTTGAAGTCCTTCAACCAGCGATTCGAAAAGCCAGGAGGCTCCAGATTCTGGTATTGAGGGAGACTGTGAAAGAGATCCGTGGCCACGTCCTTGAGATCCTGGTCCGTGACCGCAGTACCCTTCCTGATCCTCCCTCGGTGCCAATCAAAGAGCGCGGCTTCAAGAACCGGCCACGTGAATTCGCCCTGTTTCCAAGCGTCAGACCTGGGAGAAGGATCTCCTCCGTCGAGATACCTGAAGGAATCGGAAAGGCTTTCGGTTATCGTGGACTGGTCGAGAATTCTGTTGTTCTTCGTTTTGAAAAATTCTTCTATCTGATCAATGGGCACCAGTCTTCGTTTGTGTGCGCGGAGTTCTTTCCGTTGGGCATTGTTGATGGGAGTGCGACGGGGTCGCGCGACTGAGGAAGGGTGGTTTTCGGAGGGCGGAAAGGAGCTTGAGGAGGCCATGGGGGTTGGGGGGATGATATCGTAGGTAGCTGGTCGCCAATGTGTGTGACGAAGATATGTGGTGAAAGCATGCTATCGGTTAGCGAGTTGTTTGAACATGTTCTTTGGAATATAAAGAATGAGAGGCTTTATCCGTATGCGTACCCGTAGAGGGACTCCAGCACGCAGAAGCAAACTGTTTGCTTACTGTTGGCAAAGTAACATCGTCATTATCGCAAAGGAAAACCCCGCCCTCGGGACCGGCAACATGACGTGGTTTTCGAGGCTGGAAATGCTTACCTAGCAGGGAGTTTGTACTTGGAGCTTGGATTCATTTGGCATATTGTTTGATGAAGTCGGTGCTGTTCGGGTCTTCTGAGGCTAGGGATGCTGTCGCGGATGGAAAAGTCATGACTCCAGGGCCAAGTATATCCGGCATAGCTTCTTGTTCTTTTCTCCCATTAATTTCACACACGGAGCATGCATAAAGTAAACATTCCTAGCAGCGTTGCAGAATGCCATAGCTGTCGGCTTCTGATTTTTACATATCTTTGCGAGGGCTGAGTAAGTTAGTACGTAGAGCGTTTATAAAAAGATCAGTGACGTAGGATGATCGGCGTCGAATAATATTTCCGTTCGATTTGAAATGCGGGACCTGGTAGGCCTTTGTCACGCAGCGAAACCTGCCTTTTCCGGCAAGTGGTCGCCTGAGGTCCTGTGCTGATTGCAAATAGATAGAATTTGGCACGTCACATGAACGCTCTGAAAAGATTCGGACCACATCGTCAGCCGAGCGAAGCAAGCAATCCATTGCTCATCGAAATGCATGATTGAGTCAAGTGGCAATGGCAAACAAAAGCTCGCTCGCTAGCTAAGTTATCTTACAATGCAAATTGGGTGAATGCTGCAGCTGCAGGGTGCCGGATTCTTCCAGCGAGCCAACGGGACAAAAGACCGAGTCATGAATGCACGCTCCCGCACCTCCATGCAAGCCGAGGGCCGTGATGCCCCCATGCACGATCCTCACCCTCGTATATGGACAGCCTCGGCCGTTGCGATGGGTCGCTCGGTTCAACGGACAATGCCTTCGGCGTCGCCGGTATGCTTTTTGGCTGGAAAGGGAAATGGCAATCAGGATAGATTCAATCCGTGATGAATGCTGGAAAGGATGGTCACTCTGCTTACAGTCTGCTCCTCTTTCCACCATCCCAGCGCTTCGGGTGCAGTGACGTACATTTGGGGAAACGGTTCTCGCGGCTGATTGGCGACTTTGGTCTCCAGCGGCTTGGGTTTACTTCCCAGGCGCTCGTAAACTGAGCTTATGTCCTCATGGGCGGCGATGGTTGGTAGTCTTACAGAATCGATCCAGATGATGAACTGCAGTTGATTATTCGGGGTCCGGTCCTTCGCCAACATCTACAGACTGTTAGATCGTGTCTTCTGCATTGTCGTTGCTTGCATACTTTGTAGAATTTAATCCACAGCGTGCCTCTATCGTCTGGACCCCCATATGCTACCCCGAGCGCCCCATAACGGTCGAGAATATATTGCTAGTGGCCTTAGTCTCAGACGTCCCTCCATTGTCACAATGGAGTGAGGAGGCAATGCGCTTACTATAGTATCGCAGAGCGTATCCAAATCGCCAAAGGTCACCCGTAGTTGGCGATGCAATGGAAGACTGAGTGTGTCGATACTTGGGAGCGTAGCCATCGCGGTTCGCAATACTTTGAGCTGTCTCAAGAGATCGAAGACGGTGGTCTGCACCCAGGCTGGTCGACGTCTCACATTGAATATGGGCTCCCATGGCCTGCAACTAACGGCACCGTGCACGTACAACATTGTGTAAGGAGAAGGAGGTGGGTCAAGTTTGAAAGGTAGATGAGGTGCTCTATGAAATAAGATCTCTCTACTTCTGCTCCTGCTATAACTGGACCTCGAATGATTTATATGATTCATAAATGGTCGAATTCTAATAAACTCCGTCCGGCCGTTTCATATCTATTCGTCATCATAGTAGTGAAATCGAGGCATTGTTTTAAGCGCTTGTCTTGTCGCAGCGGTGAGTCTCGGATTTGTCACGATTGCGATTGCAAGTGGCGAACGTCCGCTGGTCAACGATGCCACCGATCAGAGCCGACATCATGTAGCGCTTGCTTTTGATCAGAAGACATGTCGCGGACCAGCCTGCACAGGGTCTGAGACTCGCGGGTCCGACAAATCTCAGCCCACCAGTGAGATCACAGAAGCATGAGAGCGGTAGCCCATAAGCATAACAGAATTACAAAAACCAGCCATACACGCAGGAAGCACTTTCCTATTCCAGACTCTAGACAAACTAAGTAAGTCGAGCAAGGACGCCATCTTTAACATATTGCTTTGACCTGGTATACGGACTCTCGGGGTAGTGTGGGGATTTGCAAAGGTCCGCGATTCGACCAATCATAAGAGATCAAGATCTGGTTGGCGGACTTGGCGGCTTCCTGCATAATGGATAATACCTTATGATCCTTCCACTTGCTGCTGCAGGTGAAACCGCCCCGCAATAACACTTTCCAAATTCCACCTCAACCTCAAGGCCTTCGGACTTGACCGGCTGGCTGTCGTCATCATCGTAGATGGATTAGAATGAGGACTTAAATGCAGATAAAAACCAACAGACCAAATGCGTTGGTCTGCTGGTTCCCGCGATAAGCGCAGCCGCGGCGCACAGTCTTCTTGAAGGATTCGGACAGCTTCATGTGAGAGCAATCAACGGAAGCCGCCTTGTTTNNNGGCCCGATTGCAAGGAAAGCGTCCAGGGTTGCAGCCTACTTTGGGAGCGTTGAACATACAGCGGAGAATGTCCCGATAGATCCTCTCTTACCTCTGTTGACTCTTTAGTACTAGGCCTCATCGCAAGTACGACTGACTTTTTCATTCTTGCATCACGAACTCAAGTGCGTTCTTTGCCCAGAATAGATTGACCTGTGCATTTTTCAAACAGTCTCCATGATCTAGTGGAACAGGGCCGTTGGTTAATTTGTGTATGCTACAGCAATTCCCGGACTGCACTGGGCTATTGATGAAGTAATTGGGTGGGCTGAGTTCGTCAGGCGTTTCGGTATGGCCTCGTGCTGTGTTCAACATTCCGAGATTTTACACTATGATTCGCTTCATTTGCTTTTCACTTTCGCCGTCCGGGGAAATCATGTTTTATTTGCGTGTTCTTAGGAAATTCGCATTAGAGACGGTAGAATATGGTCATAATAACCGGGGTCGTTACAGCTGAAGGTTGCTGGCAACATATTACGGCTGAGATAGCTTCGTCTTCGAGAAAAGCTAGGGTGGAAGGTAAAGCAGCATCCAAGTGGCCAAATCAGTCACTAATCTTGCACAAGGACTGGTCTTTTTGTGAGGCTAGCGGATCTGATATTTGGTCCTAGTTCGAGCCATAGATCGGCAACTAGAAGAAAGCACTCGACTCCAGATGCTCCAGTTGGATGTCCAGACACATGGCTTGCAGCGACGTTCAGACGGACCTATCTCGGCTATGCAAAATCTATTCTCACTTTAGGAATCAAGCGCTTAGGTCGTTCTCTCCACTTATCGGAAATACGCTCCGGTGCCGAGTTTTTTTGTTGGCAACGTCAGCTATCAAGTTTCTCGGCATCGCAGCAAACATACTTTCCTGCTCAGATACAGCATCACAGCGACTCCTCAATCCATCAGAAGCTCATTCGCCAAACCATAAATCTCGGTCCCGACTCTCGGTTGCAGGGAGTTCTGTTCGATATGTTTCGTCCTCATTCTCCAAACGCTGAGCTCATCAATCTGTTCGTAATTGTTCCTTGCACCCCTCCGACGGATCGGTAATTTGTTTTCTCAGGTCACTCCAAGAAGAGGCAACATCATCTCTTCCATAGACATGCAAGCGCACTCGTGAGCGGAGCTGCAAGCCTCCGTCATCCGACTCAAGGCGACTTGCAAGAAACCCAAAGCTGTTTGAATCAATCTTCCGGTGTGGAGCGTTGCATATGCTGGTCGCCAGAAGTTTGAGGTTTGCTGACAATGCCACGTCTTCGACCAACTTCTCTGATAGCCTCGATGTTGAGCATACATTGGCCCTTTAAATCTCCTCGTCCTTCCTCTCCTGGTTATCCCTTCGTTCGCCGTCGAATTTTTCACAGCCGCAGTCTTCGACTTCGATCCGACAGGCAGTCATGGCCCCACTCATAGACGCAGAGATGAATGATTTGATGGTGCAACACTATCGTTCTGACCATGACCCCAAATTCCTTTACCGGGGCAGCCAGGATAACATTGTGAAGGAGCTGCAAGCGTGGGTTGTTTATCGCCGGAAGATATACCAAAAGCAGCGGGAACAGCGCGAGAAGATTATCAAAGCACTTCTCAAGATGCATATCGTCGAGACAGTAGAGAGACAAGATGCAGCTTTGAAAAAAGCAGTGCAACACATAGATTATTACATGGTCAGCAATGTCATGTCCAGGAAGCGCAATCATGAGCATCTTCTCACGCTTATCGATATCTTTTAAGTATTGAAAAAAAGAAAGACAATGCTAGGGTGGCTTATCTTCTTGAGAGCCTTAAGGATCGAGGTGTCCTTTGGCCGAAATTCTGGTGGCGACCAGATCGTGAGGGTGCTGTTTGTTCCTTCTTAGGTACAGTAGATCCGACCTTCGATCCCGACTCAACCCTCTCTACTCTGCAGGAATTACAGTCCAAACACGAGTTTCGGGCCCAGCTGGCGGATGTTGAAGCTCGCTATGGTCCTGGAATTACTGGAATGATTGATCAGAAGCAAGATAACTTACAAGACCCCAGTGCGAAGGCCGAGAAAAGTGCGGGGGAGGCAAATGCCCCATCACAAAAGAAAGCGACAAAAATGCCGTCCATTTCAGCCTTGAACACCGATCCTGCAAAGTTGGCCAAAATCGTGAGGGCCATAGACAGTAGTAGTTTTCCAGAGTTCAGGATTGAGGAAGCGAAGCTTGTGGCTGTTTCGAAATTTGGAGCGGAGGCAGAAATGAGACTGGACTATCTATTGGAGGAGGTCTCCAAATACTGACCTAGCGACTGGGCTTTGAAAGGCAGTCTGTAGTTTTGCATTCAGGGTTTCTGAATCCTAGATTGTGCACTCACATACATGAGAAAGGACATACAGCCCGCAGCCATTTAATCAAGGATAACTTATCCTAGCGTGTGACCTTTAAAGTACCGGATCTCTTTTACCTTTGTGCGCTGCATCGCAGGGCAATTGTCCTCGAGACCAATGGTCCTGGAACAGTTAGCGGACAGTTGGTCCAGACCAGGCCAAAAGGACTGAGTCCAGAGTAGTCCGAGGCTTTGATACGGACTTGGCACGCAAAGTCCTGGACATGCCAACAGTCTTCTCGGATAATGTTACTCCGAAAGATCGGGTGAATTACCTTGACAATCCTGATGTAAGGTCGTTATCCAGAAGCGCTTCTCGGCATATTCCAAAACCACGTAATTTTAGAACAAGTATCCTACATATTTGAGGTACCTAGGAAAAACTGATCTTTGAAATCGCTTAAGAACTTTACGCTTGCTATCAAACTCAAGGATAGCTAGCACTCCACATCTTGAATATGAATTTAATATTCTAGAACTACGCCGAAACAATCTTATAAGAGATTGAAGGATGATTAATAGATGCGCGAGGATTCTCTCCTTGTCAAGGAATGTAACTTCTTCTGCACACGCTAATAATTTGGCACTGTTGAACTCAACCTACTTTCAACTCCTTTAGCCGTGCGCTCTCGGTCTGACAACATCTCACGCTACCCTCTGAGCGTGAGAGTTGGCAAGAAAGAAGAGGAACTACGGCGATAAACATGAAACCTTGGCGAACAGATGTGATAGACTCTTCATTTGGCTTTTCTGCCATGACTGCTTCCATGCTAGTTACAAAGGGCACTCGTTCACGAAGTCTCGAACAAAAGTAGCGCCTATGCTGGGTCAGACCCCGAACACTGACCCGTCGACTCTGCCATGCGACCCTAAATCTTTTTGCCCGGCCTACGCGGCATCTTTGTTTTTACAGTACCGAGCGTACTTGTATCATGCCCAAGCACTAAGGCCACGTATAAGTCGAGCTTCTTTTGGGCAGCATCGGCAACATGATCGGTCGCGACGATTTTTCCTGCTTCGAGATATACGCCGTCAGGGTACCGCGTATACGTTTGCTCTGTGAGTTTCATCCATTCCTGCTCTGTATGATTATCCTTAGTTAATTCTGCTCTTTGTAGTGTCAACCCCTGATCCCTCTTTTCCTGCCTGGCATTTGCGCGTTGCTGCGTAAGAGATATTTTCTTCTTCTTGCTACTCTCAGGTTGCCCGTCATCTGCGGCTTCCCCCTTGCCAGACTTGATAGAATCATCGGCAGAGCGGAACCATTCGGAGTCGCCGTCCTTGAAGACATCGGCCAAGAAACTCTGGATTCTAGCACTTGGGGTTGTAGGCGATGAAACAGCAACGAGATTTCCAACATCATCAATCATGATTTCTGGATAGCGACCACTGTCCACACCTGCGACTATCTTTGCCCATCTTTCAGCATTGGTGTTAGAAGACGTGTATGAAGCCATGCCTATTCCTTTGATTAAATTTGGACGAAATGGTGGAGAGAATGAGCTCGCAGGGCAGGGTGAAGCTAAATACAAAGTCCGTGAAGGCAAACATCTCTACGTGACGTATCAGGGAGAGTAAACAAACCGGAAAGAAACAAACATGGAGCGTTCCGATATGAATTCAAGGCACCTGATGGTCCGGACCAGCGGTCCAGAGGCCTGGACTGGTCCACATTGAAGCTATATAAATGGTGCCTAGTCCGTCCAAGCTCTGGACTGGTCCGGCCCTTGAATTATTGGTCTAGACTACTGGTCTAGAGCCTAGTAGCTAAGTCGCCATGTTCAAGCTTCCAGAATTCTCATCATCTCATCGCAGTGAAAGAACACACATGTCTTGAAAATAGATCTCATTGGAAATGAACATGCGCTGAGGTCAAGCCACAAGTGTCGAGCATCTCTTGATACACAGGCACAATAAGTGCAGCATGTGCAGAATGGCAATTAGATTGCAATATTCATCCTATAGGACGTCTCACAGCTCATCACAAATCTTATACTCAAATGTTTTCATCCCACTGTCTCGGAGCTCCTACGAGTTGTAGTCATGTCGCACAACGCTAATACACGCGCGGCTCGCAAGCGCGTTGGCCTGATCAGTAAAGTAAGTGACAAGCGGTCGAAGAGTACGCCATTTGATGACCTCACTACTCGACCCTAGAAACCTCATAATGGCTCGTTCCAGCGTCCACCCTCAATACCCGGTCTCTTTAGAGATACTCCGCCATGGCCTCCCGCGCAGAGACCATCCAGCAGCACTACGAAGCCCGCCCTGACCCCCAATCTCTAACTTCCAATCCGGATCCTTCGCAAAATTCCTCCACAGGGGTAGACTATGAGCCTCACCCGGACATATCGATCAAGATCTCGCCAGAGAGGGAGAAGATAATCAAAAGTATCACAAGCTTGTACTCTGGTAGTGCGAGCGAGGAGGACATGCGCGTGTACGCAGAGGAGGCGGTCTACGATGATCCTTGGAGCTATTGTGATACAAGGTACAAGATTGCTGGACAGTGGTATGGTATGTGAGGGAGGAAAGCTCCGTAGCCTATAGTTTGAATTCTTCGAACTGACAACGCTTCTTTACCCAGGCATACCCAAAGTCATGGCTTCCTCTAAGACTTTGGCCACCGAGGTCGTCTCGAGCACTGATACAGAGCTCATATTCAAGATGAAGCAGGAGTACACGCCACGGGTAGTCCATTTCACCAAGCCAGTCAACAGCCTTGTGTCATTGACATTCGACGGGGAAGGGAAGGTGAAATACCACAAGGATATGTGGAACGACAAGGACTACAACCATAAGGGCTTGGGGAAGATCATGAAGACGTTGAATGGTGATCATTTGACTAAAATCACTAGACCACCTGGGGATCCATAAGGTTGGCGTGGATGGACAAGCGAAAGGCTAGCGGGGGTGTAGTAACTGCGATCAGCATTGTCAGGATACTGGGTTTCACAACAATCTCATGAAGCTCTACCCTTGTTCCGTACGGGCTGCTCATTATCTTACTGCCGGATCTACACCTTTCTTCCACTCGTCAAAGCTGATCCCCGATCCTATGGAAGTCGGAGTGACTTCTAACGAGACCTCATTTCGCCATGGAATGGCGCTCTGAACGCCTGCTCTTTGTACTGTCTTTGCTGCAGCTCTATTGGCGAAAGCTACCAGACGCGTCATGTGGGGGAAGTCTCTGGTTTTTCTGCCCGATTTTGCGAGTAACCCTGCATAGGCACCCACAAAGGTATCTCCAGCACCAGTGCTATCTACCACTGTCACCTTCTCCCCCTGAACCTGCAGGACCCGTTGCAATTCAGTATCTAGGTAGACTACTCCTTCTGATCCAAGCGTGATAAGGATATGGCAGATTCCCAGATCAATAAGCCGCTCCAAGTGCTCTCCCCAACATGCCCAAGAGTAATTTTGTGCAGTAGTGCCTGTGATGATGCTAGCTTCTGTTTCGTTGACGACTAAATGATTTACCGCTTTGTAGGCTCCTCGTGGTAGCTCCAAGGCTGGTGCAGGATTCAATAGCACCTCCACATCTTTCTCTCGAGCGAGCTCCAAGATATGCAGTACCGTGGTCAACGGTATTTCGAGCTGTAGTATGAGTAGATCTGGCAAAGGCTCCGGTAAACTTTGAAAATCCGACGGCTTCAACGCATAGTTCGCATTCGGGCTCATCAAAATCCGGTTCTCCCCACTCTCCTCAACAATGATGACAGCTACACCGCTCTTCTCACCACCTTTTACCCTGACCCCACCAACGGCGATACCATTGCTGACCAGACCATCGATCAGTTCACGGCCAAACATGTCGTCGCCGACAGCCCCGATCATGTTGACGGTGCATTCTGCTTCTGCAATCTCTGCCCCTTTCCTGCGAGAAAGTCGAGCACAAGCTACTGCTTGGTTGGCACCTTTTCCTCCGCAGCCCGTGTCGTAAGACGAGGAGATGAGAGTTTCTCCTGCTATTGGGATGCGGGATGTGCGTGTGATCAGATCAGTGTTGAGGGAGCCAATAATCGTGATATTTGGTAGTGCCATTTTGACAGTGAAGGAGCCTGGTAATTACCTACTCGATTTTCTGTGCGTGTCTCCAAAATCGGAGATTGCCCAGCCCAGTCTCACCTCCTATCGGGTCTGAGCTGAGCGCAATTATATGGTCAGTAGATGACAGATGGAGTGCGTGACTCTCTTTGTATTCTAGAGCGTATATTTGCCACTCTCCTCCACTTGCTTAGTCAGCCGGCCGATCTTACACTGCAGCTGCGCCGTCCTCTTCGACCCACATGAATGTAGCTGATCTCTTGATTACTGCAATCCGCGCCTGGTGGCGCCAGCTGTCGCACCCAAGCTAAAAGCTGAGAATGTACCAACAAGATTATCTGCACCAGCAATCCGGTACCAAAATGCTGAAATCAGCAAAAGTCAGATCATTTAAGTTACAGATGGTTGAGCTATTTGCACCATGAATTACGGAGCTTCCATCAGTAAAGGGTTAGCAATGTTATCTGTGTGTCCCTGACTGGCAATGAGGTCACGGAGTTACCCAAAGAGCCAGCAGAGCTGTTGTCAAGCGGACGACCCACTCTTGCCAAGGAACGCTATCAATATAAACCCTTGGAGAACGCTTCACAGATACGACTGGTCAAGGTCACTAGCCAATGTACGGCCAGCGCGGAAGCTCGGATCGAAGTACAACTCGAAGAGTACTCCTTGCGGCAGGCTCCGCGATACAAGGCCTTGTCATACACGTGGGGCGCGAACGAGAGGCCTGAGCAGATCGTTGTTGGGGAAGACTACCATCTCAATGTCACCAAGAATCTCTATGCGTGCCTTGTGTATCTTTGTAAGAAAAGATCGGCTTTCTTCTGGATTGACGCTATTTGCATAAACCAGGATGATGTTCAAGAGCGAGGCTTGCAGGTGGGTCTGATGAAACAGATCTACCAGCAGGCCAGAGAAGTTGTTGTATGGCTGTATCAACCAACTTCTACCTTGATCGACGGTAACACATGGAATATAGTTGACGGAGACAGAGATCGGCGACTCACCAAGCTCCCTCTGTGGTCACTGGATATGTTTCGTCACCCTTGGTTCATGCGAGTGTGGGTACTTCAAGAAGTC
>JAEUBB010000499.1:10727-22050 GCA_018257885.1 Parmelia sp. 050094
ATGAGTGGAGTCATTGGGGCATGGTTGAGTGGCTGCCGGTTTCGGCTGACATCAGATTGTGAATGGTTCATTTATAAGATGTATGGTGTTTGTTTTAGTAATCATGTTCTGACGGTAATAACGCGCATAAGTTGAGTAGCAATTCACTCATCTTCAAGCACCGACTCTTTACAGCTGTACTGCACACCTTCTATTCTGCGTTGCTCAAGTGGGTTCTTGTTACGCTAAGTAAGGTAGTCTGTAGTCTATTATTGTACATCCATATTTATAATGACTTGAAAGCAACGACTTTACAGTCAATTACATGGACATGTTTTGGAGTAGGCAGTCTTCGTTACAGCGTACCCAGCTCCTATAACAAGGAAAGATTCGAAAAATGAATACTATCTCTGTGGTGAGGAGCTGAGTCTCCTAAATTGATTCGGAAAGAGTATATGGAAGTATACAGGTTCCCAGACATCAAAGATGATTAGATGCAGCACGCCTTGATTGGTTAGGGCAGGTTTTGGTGCGGTACAACCTCGGGTGAATGTCAATCGCCCGGCGGAGGCTAACAGTATGTTGTAACAGCTGTCGATAAGCAGCTTCTGCAGGCATCGATACATACCGAACAACTCCTGGCATCCTACCTTGCTATAATTGGAATCGACCTACCTCGCTTCTATCTCGAGGTCGATCGTACGTCTTGATTACTACGCTGTGCACAGCTTGCCCGACTGTCCAGCAGGCCTCAACTGCCTGTGCCAGATATGGCCTGGGGAAGCCATGGCGCAACCGCCTTTGCCACGTTTATGATCCTCTGCCGTGCGTATAATCCAGCGTACTACCCGCTCACTTACTGAACAACGCTGACTCACATGGCTAGCCACCTGTTTTACCCTCGGCATCCTCTTCTCCCTTTTCCCTTACGACTACCCAATCTTATGGAACCCAGCTGAATGTCCGCCCGAAGCATACGTCATGCTCGAAACCCACCTCAAGTTCCTGCACGCTTCTCCGCCCGTAATCCCACGGATTCTTCACACAGTAATCGGAACTGGCCTCCTCGGTTTCTTCATCAAGCTCTACAGGCCCTCGGAATCCAATATGCTCTTCGACGGCGCCAGCCTGGTATTATACATGTGCGGTGTAATAATCTATCTTGCAAATATAGTCAAAGGCATGAGAGTGATCACAAGTGGGGTATACGACCGCGAGCTTGTTGAAGGGGAGCTAGCTGTTGGTGTGAAAGGTGTCGAAGCGGGGGTAGAGGACTTTCTCGGGAGAGACGACAGTCTGAAGGTGATGGCAGCTAGCAATACTATATTGGCGCTAGTAATGGTTGGAGTCCTAGTGCTACAAGCCGGGCAATGGTACGCGGAGAGGAAAGAGGGCCAAGAGGTGGAAGGCCAAAGGGCGAGAAAGGAGAAGGTAGCGAACGGTGAGACCAAAGGTGAGGAGCGAATCAAGCACAAAAGTCCGAATGCCAAGAAGAAAGTCTAAAGAATGGACAAGAATGGACGAATACAATGCCATTGAAAATAAGGATGATGGCATCATCTGAAGGTTCGGGGGATGCCTTATTTTCCTTTTCTATGCTACCTCTGTACAAGATACGATCTGTCTGAATATTTATTCCTTCTCGCAGATTACGTCGGTTGGGGAGGGATTTTTTTCTAATTGTACCCCCCTGCGTGGTAGCATTTCTCAACTTCGTTCCTTTTCGTACCGACGTCGCCGACTTTGGGTGTTTGTTTCGATACATAGACTTGAGCGCTACCAGGATATCGGCCGCTAGTCACAACATCGCAATCAGGGATGAATAGAATGAATCTTCGGCCTAAGGGCTTACCTTTGATAATTTTCGCCGGCATATATGGAGTCCTTAGGGCTGCTCGCAGATGAGCCATTGTCACCGTTCTCCAGTATTCTGACATCCTTCAATGCCTTTTCCGAGCTTGTAAGGCTCAGGCTTGGAAAGGAAATTATTTCTCGAATACTTCGGACTGGGTAGATGTCTTTGACGATGGGACGAAACAGAGGTAAGCAGGCCCCGACGATCCCGAGCGAAGACTCCACCATTGGCCAGTACAGGGTTGGAGTAAAGAGGTCTTTTTGTAATGGTAAGTCAAGTTCATCGTTAGTGGGTTTGCGAATGCTCATACACGTAAAGTCTTCGTCGCCCGAATTGGATTCTTGAGGTTGGTGGTGGTTAGTGGCATTCCACATTTGATAGGGTGCTGAAGATAAGCTCACCAACAGCGATGTGATAAAAAACCACCAGCTTTGTAACGCTCGCTGCAATGGTTCTTGAATTTGTAAGTATTGACTTCCTGACTGCGTGCAGAACGACGCCTTACAATATTCCTAGTAGAAACATGCCACACACGCCGAATTTCTGTTTTGTTGGCAGTTGAAGTGCCCAGATCTCAATGGCAGTCAGCTCAAAAGGCAGAAAATGAGCAGGAGTACTGACGCAAGGGATTGGCATTACGAGGATTATAAGGTCCGTAATCGCATCCGAGAACGCTTGTCCGAGGTACATCATGTTCTCATCAATGCAGGCGTCGGCAGTACCTCCGAGTCCGGTCCAATTTTCTGATATTGGGTAACATTGCAGCATGTTTGCAAAGAAGAAACCAACGGTCCATACTACAATGATGGTAATCATGGTCCAGACAAAGGTCAAGAACAAAGTCCGACCCCCGCGGACGCAGAAGATCCTTATTCCTGCTATGAGCGACTCATCCTGCCAAATATTCGTGGGATGAGTCTACCTCTTGTATAGAAGAAGCACAGAAAGCTTCGTGAGGCCGAAAGTCAATGTTGAAGTCATCAAAGAAGCATAATTGATCTAGACGCTACGGTCAGACATGAAAAGGATGGAAAGACCGAAAAAAACGCTTGCCTGTTGGAAGACCTCTAAGCGATGGGTAAAAATGAGCGAGCCATCTGGTCCAATCCTTGAGTGTCGTCCTAGATCCCCAAGTGCGGTCCCTGTTTTCGCAACAATCAACCCAGAGCCAATAGAACCTCTGGGTTCGAACACCGACCAACGAACATGCACGATGCGGTACCAATCGTGAACAGCTGGCCCCATCTTCGTCAGCCTATCGATCACCACACAGATGATGTATAATTCGTGAAGGCCGGCCTACCAGTGCGAAAACAATCAAGTAGTCGTCCCATGCTAGGATCGCATTCTTGATCTTTCTAGCATGAAGGCGAAGCAGAACAGCTACGACCGCGACCAAGGTCAAAACTGTGGCCAAAGCGTACATTTTTCCTGGCGTTTCACCCATGATGGAAGGGTCGATTATTGGTGATGAGAGCTCGATTGTAATGCGAGAGCACTGAGAATGAAAAGAAAAGGTCTTCGATAAAGAAGGCAAGGGAGCATGCTAGGATACTAGACATCTCTCAGGCATGTGCTCATACGATCGTGCATGCATCATGCCATCACTCTAGGCCTTCAAGTTTCAGCCTTCGTGAAGGCAGTGCGGCCACGGCAATACTCTCGGCCTTTCAGAAGACGTCAGGCCTAAATGCTCACTTCCAGTGCCTCATTGCTGCACATCGAGACAGCCAAGATGTATTCTTGATTAGTATGTTATGCCAGCCGCTACAATCAAATGCGGGCGATCTAGAGAAACGGCTAGTCTCTGTCTCCTATACAGAACGACGTCACGCGTGAACAAGGGCCATACTACGCCAACTCGCTTTTACACGAACGGCTGTAATGTTTTAGCCCCCCAATCCATAAGTGAAAGGCGCAGTAACTATGAAGATCCCATTAATGATGTCTGTCCAGCACAACCGTTCGCATGCAGAAGGGACACAAGGCATGGATGAGCGCCGAAGCTGTGCCCCTCTTCGGTGACCTAAAAGGGGCAATGTTGACCAGAGTTTAGAGGGGCGAGCTGACCACCCAAAGTGCCACCGTTCTTCATCCGGTCATTTTAATCCTCAGGCAAGCGTTGCTTCAATGACCGTACCATAAAAGGAGGCAAATTTTGTTTCAGAACTCGAGTCCGGAGATTCTTGGCTTACCAAACATGAATCCGCTGCTTTAACGTCGATTTTGTTGAGCCTTCACGGTGAGTGTCCGTGTGACTTGGGTAAGACGGAGATGACAAAGCCCTCCCTCCCGCACGCATTGACCACAAAAATGATCTCACTAAGAGGCTGAGCAGACGTACTTCTGGTGCAGTACAGGTACACGCACCGCGGCGTGTACGAGGCTGTGAGATATGCGCATTGGGGCTTATTATGCATAATGACTGCAGAAACTGAAACAAACGATTTTCATACGCCGCCGGAGACAGACTGACATGATTGACGATGCATTTGCAGAATGTACAAAATAATTACTCAACATGCACACGCCGCATCAAGACATCATCAGCGATCAGTGATGAATGCCGTCCCAAGACAGTCGGATGAAGTTCGGGACCGACTCAAAAAGGTCTATCATCGCTTGCTAACCCCCATACACCACGTGTATAAAGTGCCTGCGCTATCACCAACGATGCTTCACCACCCCTGATTTCCCAGCGGCTTCAATTCAAGATCCATACCCACTTACCTTCATTTGATTTTACCATGCGTTCGGCCTTCTATCTCTCGTCGGCGCTTCTTGTCTGGTCTCACTTGGCTTTTGCGCTCCCACTGCCATCATGTCGTCGTAAGTCCAGCCATACTGTCCACCCTCTTCAGTTGCTAGGCTAATGCGCATATGCAGACCTTGAGCCTTTGCTTGAGGACGGCGCAACTCCTTGCGAGCCCGTCGGACCAGCCCACAGCTGGGCCCTCGAAGAAGGACCTCCACGTCGCAAAGCCCGATCAGCTGGTGAGTAACGCTGACCTGCTCGCCTGTTTTTTTTTTTTTTTGTTTTTTTGTTTTTTTGTTTTTTTGGTGCTGACGGCTAATATCAGAGGGATCAAACAATGCTAATGCCATCCCTGTGCTCAAATTACGAGAGAAGAACCCCAGACACGCTCTCAATGAACCCGAAGCATCAGTGCGCCGCGCTGTCGAATGGACATTCTCGAAATTGGGGATGGAAGGACTCACGGCTGAGTCTCGGACCGCCCGTACGCTCAAAAAGCGCTGGGAGATCCCGAAGCATGGTGAAATTGTCGAATTGGCTGTGTTGGGTGAGTGGCGCTCTCATTATTTGTTCAATGTCACTAATGCTTGATACCAGACCCGGATGACGGTTCCGATTCCGATTCAACGTCCACAGAGCCCTCGGACGGTTCCTAAATTGACCCCTAATGGCTTGCAACTCTTTGTGTTGATCATCTCTACCATGTACCGTAGGCCGTTCTCCACTTATATATTTATATATTAAATGCCTGTCGCCTTGGCTTTTATACGATTTGATATGTAGCTCATTCTCTTTAAAGAGTCACGGCGTTATATCGCCAAAATTAGCAAGTCGAATACCACATTCTGCTCGTATCACTCCTATTACTTCACCTTCTCACCTCCCCATTGCCCGAAGGACGCCCTTTACATGCCCCTGAGCCTTCCTTCACAAACGAAACATCAAGACTACCACCAACCCGCATCCACAACAACCTACACCGTAAACCCAACCGCTAAACACGGAACCGTTACACACATAGGCCAGCTACAGCAGCGCGTGAGAATGAACGACGCGTGCCAAAGCCAACCAGACCGTTGCCAAGTATGAGGACGAATCGCGTCTCCTAGGTATACATACGCTCAACCCGCTCGTAAAAAAACATCATAACCAACGACCCTGTAACCCCCCCTCTCTAATCCTCGACCGCGACTCTCGACCTCTATGCTATTCCTATTCCACTTTGCAGCCTTCTCATCTCGTGCATAATGGCTTTACTTTGGCGACGCCAGGCAAGGCGAGGCGAAAGAGCTTCCTTCAGTATGCACGTACGTACGTCCGTATTAACACGTCTTCGCACAGCACCATCCATCCCTACCGCCCGCTTTCTTTCCGCAGCGTACGGCTCGAGGGAAATATGAGAACATATCCTCACTCGATACAGAGCGCGCATGAGAATTGGGGCGGCAGGGACGCGGACTCTTGTTGCGCGACGGCTGCTCTGAGTGGGTGGGTCGGGGTGGGGTGGATGGGATGTCGAGGTCTCGAGATGGGAGAGAGGTAGGGGGGATGAATGGATGATGGGTGAAAGCGGCTTTAGGTGGAAGTGCAGAAGCGGATGGTGGGTGTTTTTACTTTGGAGGTCCTTCAGATACTGCAAAGAAGAACTTGAGGTCCGTGTAATCATTGTCATTCTACCACGAATAGTATTATTGCTTTGAGATGCAAAGAATGATAGTACTTCAGAGGCAACGAAGGCATTGCATGGTGCTCGAAAAGGATACTCCAAGATAAAAGACAGGATGATTAGACAGAGCACTCCAAGATCCTAGCGTACCTAGTCAACCTCGATACTTCCAAGCTAATTGATACTCTTATAGGATAGATCGTGGATATATCAGAGACAGAACTCGTGACGGCGTAGCGCACTTGGATTTTCAATATTAAACCATCCTGTTGCTGCTCAAGCCGGTAGGCCGAAGCATACACCGTTGGGAATGACGTGGTACAGTCTCAAGGTGGTAAGTTCCCTAGGGCTAGAGTATCGGGAAGCCGCACTGTCCGTCATCGGTAGGTTCTTCGTCTGAGGTCATTCCGAGGTGTCCTTCGATCTCGAAGCCTTGCCGTCTATTCTGAACCCTAGAAGAGGCTTCCCTATGAAGAGTTTATAGCGTTTCCAAAGCCCGCTACATCCGCAATGGAGACGCGTGCAACAGAGAGCCGCATTCCCATCCTCCTTACAGTAACGAATAGTGATGTATTCCTGACTGGGACCGAAAATTATTTCAAGCACAGCGCTCGTGAAGTCAGAGGGCGCAGTGCTCCTGAATTCGGCTGATGGAAGAACGACAATCAAATTCGACCTCCGTCTTGACTTTCGGCAGTATCCCATCGACGCGGTATCCTCAAGTACTCAAATGACCGCGGTTCCCAAGTGACACCAGGTAGAGGGACACTGGCGATGTCGTGGGGTCTAGATCCCACACACTGCCCGTCCTCCATTATGTCTTCTTGTGATGAGACTTCACTAATGCACACTCTATCCAAGTGAACACCCTTCGCCCATACGATATCCTTGTACTTCTCGCAAATGCCTCTAGCATCGAACCTTGGGTTCAGGCCAACCTTGGCGTGCTTTAGTGTTGGTTTATTGTTGAGAAAGCCGGAACTGAGCCCTTGCGTGCNNNNTGATCACTGCTACTTGTGAGAGTGCCCGAGCTCCTAGGTTGCGCCCGAAAGGACCTTCTCTCCTGAGGCCAGCATCCATGAAAGCCTGTTGAAGACCTTCACAGAATGATAACAGGAGACCCGTGGGCTCCTTAAGGGAGGTAAAGAGGCGCATAGCATTGTCAATGTTTGATGGAGTATGACGGAATTCACTATCGCCTAGTCCGACCAAATCTATCTGTATTTCGGATTTAGTGTGACTTTCTTGAGGACAGCTGTACGGCTTTTGAAACCTATTTGGGGAGCATGACGAATACTTTGCTCTCAAAGCAAGGTTTAGAATGGGAAAAAATAATATCGAAAAACGTACTTACGACCAGTGGCCGAGGTCCCGAGAATTTGAAATGTCCATTGCATAGACTTTCTGGATTCATGGTTGAGGTACTTGAACGAGCCGCTTCGGTCTTGGAAAACAGCTTTTGCCATTCTTGGTTTCCGAGTTCCTGGAGCAGCGCAATCGCTTTGTCCTTGCTATCTTCTGTCTGTAGACTTAGGGAACCGACGCTAAGGCTCAAGCGTTGAAGTGGTTTGTAAGCTTTAGGAGGTATTGCGGCAGAGACAGGGTCATGGACGAATTGAGACAGAGTCTCTTGTATTTGAGAAGATGAAGATTGGTTTAGCAAGGGAATGCGGATGTAGTGGGTAATGCCCAGGATATTCTTAAGTGGGGCCACGGTTCTTGATGGAATATTCATGGTGGACTGGATAAACACCCCAACAAGCTGTTCCCTCGGCTTCTCATATGGTGCCTGGGTCGTAGACGTCTGCACAGCTATCACATGATGACTTGTTTTATGAAACCATAGCAATTCAGTGTTTGGAGGCGGGCGTGATGAAGCTGATGAAGCTGATGAAGGCTGGCATGTCTATCACTGCGGTTATGGGTACAGCTGAGGTAAGGAGGCAAGGTACACATTTCCCCTCGTTCATTCATATCGGGCTAGCTTGCGGCAGGAACTAACTTGATTAGGTAAGACCATGTCGCAAAGCTTGTCGTGGAAAGTTCTTGGGCCAGTACTGCTGTATGTATAAATCTTTTCAGCTCTCCTCACCTGCTCGACAGCATCGAGTCATCTCAGGTGATTCCAGCTGACAAGTCTGCAAAGCCCATGTCTCCGCAGCGATGCCGCAACAATGCATAAGGTGGTGTAGGGGAATCTAAAAGATCCGCAGCGAGGCTACATCTGCACGTCGCTGCAGTAAGACGCGTGAAACAAAGAGTACAGTAAGCCATTTACATTGATGACAATCAAATGGGAAAGGTCCATCTGCCACGCCTCTTTGGCCGTGCCCTTTGTTGAGAGAGCGGCTCGGGAAATTCCAAAGGCCAAATTTCACACCCAGGAATATCAGTCAATTCGTCCCGACAGTCTGGAAGAATGTTCTGGGAGGGTGTGGTGTACTCCAAGTCGCCGAGAAGACTCCGTTGGCGATTTGATCTGCGGCTGTTGATATGGGTCTCCTTCCTGCCCGCTGAAGCGAAATGTCTGTTTCACGCATCAAGCAGAATGGCTATCACAGGCTACAATCATGCATATGTAGACTGTCAGCCGATGCAGACTACCTGTTGAAGATGTATAGGTATACATTCTATGGCGTCTTGCGGCTGTGGAGTATCTGCAATACAGGCTTTTAACGCTGCATGATCCCCGAGGAAGTATTGCAGGACCTCATTTGCAAATGTATGCCAGCGCCGCAACAGATCAGGCTTGCACTCACGCATATGTATCCACACCAAATTTTGCTTAAAGATGGCCTTGGAAAGCCCACTCTCATGGCAAACCCCATTCCCGATTTCTGTCTACTGCAGACATTCTTGCCATCATTTACCCGCGCATTTTCCTCCACGCATTCGCCATGCATCTCGCCATCCACACTCTAGCAGCTGTCGTCTGCGCTCTCTCAGCTGCTGCACTCCCACTGCCGCTACCAGGATACTCCGATATGATAGACACCGGTACGTGATGTTCCTTCTCCCCAAGCATATCCAAAATACCTCAGTAGTCCAACCAATGACCGATTTATTCTAACTCGACCGGAAACCCCCACAGACGTGCTCAACGGTAAGGCCCATTCCAACTTCCCACCCAAAGACTTATATAAATCACACAACGTCTGACTAACGTACAAAGGCTTTCACCCACCAAACGCAGACGCCCAAAACTGGGACCCCACCGGCCCCGACGGCACCAAATATCCACTCCGTCGCCGCGACTCCCCTCTCAGCGACCTCTTCCCCGAGAAAGACGGCTTCATCAAAACCGGAGGACCCTTGCGCCGCGACGAAGACGCCGTTTCCTGGCGCGTGAGCTCTGATGGCAAGAACGGCGACCCGCTACGTCGCCGGGACTCTCCTCTTCGCGACCTCCCGCACGAGGGCGTCATCAGGGTTGCAGAGCCGGAGACCAGAGCCGGGGACTCGCACGCTTGGTTCGTCAATCACGCTTGTAGATTCTTCGTCTGAGCGCTTGCTGATCGACTTCAGACGGATTAGAGACGCCGATACGGGAGAGAGTGCTACGGCTAGAGAGCGACTCGAACCTTCTAGTATCGACCGCACTTCTAGCAATGTATCCATATGCCTAATTTCACGGATCGCTGGATCTCACAGTCTTCTGTTCCGTCGCACACTGAGCGAAAAGTAGCTCGGGTCGCTTGTATTTCCTCGTGGGCTGCCCGGCTATGTATCACCATATATAACATAAACTAATATCAGAGATTTTTGCATCGTGATCTATCCTGATGATACCACCATCCATGCCTTGCCTCTCCAACATTCCCTTCTGCACCATCGCTTCCCCCACATTTTCTCGGTATTTCAGAACATCCCCAGCCTTCGGATACTATAGCCATGCTCGTATTTTAAACCCCAGCTTCACCGCCACCCTAGAATCCCGCGCACGGAGATCTCGTCGCAGGGGTAAAGAAGCAGCGCTCTCAGGAATCCTCTCGTTGAAAAACTCACCACAACGCAACGACAAACGAAAAGTCACAAGCCATTCAGTAACGCATGCATTACTCATGGTCAATCATACACAGGATTCCGACCCCACAGTCCGAAAACAGCGCGCCACAGCATCTTCCGCCTGCCCGCCCATTACACTAGTGACAGCCCTAACTAGAGGGTTCCTTTGGGATATGGTTTCCTTAGGACATGTGCTCTTTGAGGTGTAATTCCATAGGAGTATACATATTCTTAGGTATGGTTCCTTTGAATGTGATCTTTAAAGGGCGCAATTCTCTCGAAGCGCGGTCATTGCAGGATGGGATCCCCTCGGAGTGTACAGTTTTGACGGCCAGGACTTTCGGTGCAGCCCTCCGTACATCGCACCCAACCCTCTATTCCTACCAAAAATTTCCCACATCGATCCCACCGATTGAGCAGAGTAGTTCACCTTTTTCCTTTTCCTTCCCCTCCCTCCATTCATTCCTAACCCTACTTTCAATCGCCATCCAATATTATCCACCCCAGAACCCACATACCCGCAGCCCCAGCCATCCACGCCACCATTATCCCCGTAGCCTCCATCTCCTCATCCTTATCCCTCTTCCTCTTCTCCTCATCCATACTCCCGTTCCCCTCCTTCCCTACCCCTTCGCCCGCCACCCTCCTCCACTCCAAGAACGTCGCCACAAGCATATAACCCCCGCCAATGACCGCCGACCACCCGATAACCCGCTTGCTCGTCACGACGCCACTCGCCGCCGGGAACCACGACTGCGGCCGCGCAACAGCGGCCTCGGAGCCGGCAAGACGTTGTGAAAACGTCGTAATGGCCTTGGCGGCTTCGTCGGTGAAGGGACCCAGGGGTGTAGAATTTACGCACGCTTCTGCGACTTTTGTGGCGAGGCCGAAGCGGGTGTGGGGTGGGAGCTGGAAGCCAAGGGCGAAGGTGACGGGGACGAAGTAGGTTGAGGTGATGGGATCGGGCATCTTTGGAGGATTTCGATTTTGATGATTGAATTTGGGTTGGTTGGGTGAGGTGCAAGAGATGGAGAGGATATATTTATATAAAGTTTCTTTTGCT
>JAEUBB010000005.1:0-28395 GCA_018257885.1 Parmelia sp. 050094
ATAATAATAATAATAATAATAATAATAATAATAATAATAATAATAATAATAATAATAATAATAATAATAATAATAATAATAATAATAATAATTTAATAATAATAGAGAAGAGAGTTTACTATATAGATATAACTTCTCTAAAAGTATTTATTATACTTATATTAACGCGAGTTAGCAAGTAATATAATATATACTTTAAAAGAGTTATATACTACGTTATAGATATAGCGATAATAGCGATAAACTTTATATATATTAATATAATTCTTAGTAATACGTTACTCTTCTTTATAATTATAGTATCTTAAAGAATAGAGATAAGAGCGATAAAGAGTATTATTCTTCTTATTAATTAAGTATCTCTTATAGTACTATCTTAAATACTTATTAATAGCGAGAGTAGAAGAGGTAATAAGAAAAAAGATAATAATAAGTACTACTATAATAATAATAGAGATAGAGATAAAAATAAAAAAAATAAAAATAGCTATAATTTCTATTAATTAAGAATCTTACTTTATTATATATTTAATTTATAAAGAAAATAATTACTAAGGTCGCGATAATAGAAAAATATTAATAATAATATTAATATACTTCTTATCTTTAATTCTCTTACGCGTTTAATAATATATTACTATAAAGTATTATATAAGAGAAGAAAGTAATATCTTATTATAAAAGAAATTAATTAAACTAAGTAATTTTAATCTTATTTCTTCTTATTATAATTAGTAAGCGCGTTTCGCTATTACGATATTTATAAGCTTACTTATACGATAATACGATAAAGATAACTTAGAATAGAATAGTAGATAATAAGAAAGATATAATACTTACTTATAAAGAAGTAAAAAATATAGTTATTATAATAAAAGAAAAAAAATAAGATTAAAAATAAGATTTTTAATTTATTAATATAATTTATATACTATTTTAATAACTATATAATAATACCTTATAATAGAATAATAATAATATATATTCTATTAATTAGATAGCTATATTAATAGCGGTAATATTCTAAGTCTAGTATATTATTATTATTATAATATTAATATAAATAGAATTCGCCTTAAAGGTAAATAATTCTTAAAAGATATAATATATATAATAGAGATAAAGCTATATTATAGCTAATAAGAGATTAATATATATATTATTCTTTATTATAAGTTAGTAGAATATCTAGCTTTAGTATATATATATAAAGAGATTTAGAGATTAAACTTTTTAAGAGAAAAGATAATTATAAAGATAAAGAAATATAAAACTAATTATTTAATTAAAGCTAACTTACTAAATTACAATCTATATAGTTAAGGCGAATATTTTAATATACTTAGTAATAATCTTAAATATTTATAAATCTTTTTATTCTATTCTTCTTTCTTAGCTATTAGTTTATCTAGTAATCTATATATATTAATCCTAGTAACCTCGTAATAGCGCCTAGTAGCTACGTAGCTCTATAATAAAGAGACTTTTATAACTCTATATAAGCGTTACTTAACGTTATTACTAGATTAAACTCTTACTTTAAATAAATTATTTATATTAAAATAATAACTACTATAGTATCTAATACTACTATAAAAGTACTAGTAACTTATAATAGTAAGATTCTATATAATAGAGATTTCTTATTTAAGTTAAATTATATTTAAAATCTTAAATTTATAAATAAAGTTTTTACTTATATTATTAACTCTATAATAATAATAATAATAATATAGATTTATAATACTACGATAGTATTAGTTTAATTATTAAGATAGACTAGACTAGAAGTACTATTTAAATATAAGTAAGATAGCGCTTTTATAGTTAATCTAGTTAACGTATTTCTTATAGCTAATAATATTAAATTATAAAAGAAGAATCTTATTAAGAGCTTTATAATAATAGCTACTTATCTTAGCTTAACTTAAGCTCTAATATTAACTTTAGCTACTTTAATAGTATAAATTCTATTAATACTTAAACTCTTAATAATATCTATTATATTCTTTATAATATCTACTATAAATTTAGTTATGTTAACGACGTTAATTAATCTATAGCTTAAATATATTATAAGTAATATATTATAAGTAATAATATTATAGTCTATAATATATCTAATATAATTTTATAGATTACCGCCGTAGTAATAGAATTTCTCGAGATATAATAAGATTAAAATACTATAATAGATATATTTAAAGAAGAGTAGATATTAATTTTATTAAAATTAGATACTATAATAAAGTCTTTATAAGTATATTTAATTAGTTAGAAGAATTATAAAGTTATTAACTCTATCTTTAATAAGCTATATAATTAAGATAAGATAGAATAATCTAGTTAGTCTATACTATATAGTTATTTAATCTTTATAGTCTAGAGATAGCTATTTAATAATAGTAGAAAGAATTAAATAATTATTAATATTAAAAATCTTAATAAAATTACGAAATCTAATATTTACTCTCTATCTTTTTAATTAAATATTATGGTAACTATAGCTAAATCTCTATATATTTTTACTATTAATAGTAGTAGCTATTTCTATTAGTTTTAAATCTATTATAAAGATCGTTATAAACTTATAATAATCTCTTACTAAGAATAAGAATAGTATAATATAGCTCTTATAGAGTATAAAGACTTATTATCTTATATATAATAATAAATAGATCGCTTACTAAGGTTCTACTATAACTTTACTAAAATATATATTAATAATATAATAGTATTCTTTAAGATTTTAATATAGTATTTAAAGTATCTATAAAAGCTATTTAGCTTATTTTAATAATATTAAATTAATCTTAATTTTAAGAAGTTCTATTTAAACTATTCTTTAGTAACTTTACTAAATTAATAAATTAACTCGCTAAAGCTATTAATAATAGAAGAAAAGCTTATTATTATAATATTACTTTACTTTTTTAATTTTTTTTAAAGAGTTAGAATTTTTTTTTAGTTTAATAAACTAGCTATAATTATTTATTTCTTATTATATATAGTATATTAACTCTTTATAATAATATAAGATAGAGCTTATAAAATCGATATCTAAAGTAAAGAAATAGATATATAAGCGATAGACTAGTATCTATTATTATATATCTATAAAGATAGAAGCTAGAATCTTTAAAAACCTTTAAAAAGTCTTTATTAACTTAATATTCTTAATTTATTTTAACTTAATACGATAACTCTATATTAATTTAGATACTTCTAAGGAATAGAGCTTTATTATAATAATTTATTATATTATTAATAACTCTAATAACTCTTTTCTACGTACTAATATTTAGTTAATTATAATTTTTAGTAAGATATTAAACTAAGCTAAGAAAAACTATTAGTCTATAAAGTTAAAAGTTACTAATATTATATAGATTATTAAAAAGATTTAATATTTAATTAAGTTTATTAAAAAGTCTTCTATTATTATCTATATAAATTACTTTATTATCGTATTAATCTTTTACTAAACTAGTCTTATTATCTTTAGTATTAATAGCTTAAATTTATAACTTATTAAAAGTATCTTAATACTTATTTATATTTTATCTAATAATACGCTATAAGGCTAATAAAATAAATATTATATCTAATACGCTATAAGGCTAATAAAATAAATATTATATCTAATACTCTATTAAGGCTAAAAGCGTTAGCTATCGTAGCGAAAGATAATACTAAAGTACTAAAAGTATTATATAATTAACGAATTTTAAAAGTCGATATTAAGTTATTATAAGAGCTTAAAGTCTCTACTAGCTATTATATTATTCTAGTTAAAATATTAGAAGATTTTAAGGTACGCCTTATTACCGAATATATTAAGAATTCTTAGTAAAATAAGATTCTTATTATTCTTAAAGGTATTAAAGCTACTATTAAAGTAGAAGTAGAAGTAGTTATTATTATAGTAAAAGATATCGCTATCGACGCTAATTCTAGTACTAAGCTTAGAACTACTAGCGAATAAGTTAACGATAGTAATAATAAGATAACGCGACAAGTTAGTCTTTAATTTAAGCTAATAGACAGCCTTATCTATTATATAAACTTTAATAATAGTAGGAAACGACTATATACTTAATATTCTTAAGAAGAATATCTTTAAACTAACTTATAATTAATAGTATTATAAAGAGTTCTATTAAATCTATAATTAAATTATTAATTCTCTATATTTAAGGTATTTAGTAAAGTACTTATATATCTATATAAACTACTATCTCGAATATAAGATTAATTAGATTAAGTAATATAAACTCTATAATAGTATAGAATCTATTAATAGATCTACTATTCTATTTTATATTATAATAATAGATTTTATTATCGCTCTATCTATAATAATTAAAGATAGTCTTCACTCGTTACTTATAACAATTAATAAGTTCTCTAAATAAGTAATATTTATATCTAGTAAGATTATCTTTATAATAAGTAAATAAGCTAACTTACTATCTATAGCTCTTTATTAGAATAGCTAAGATATATTCTTAGCTATTATAAGTAATTATAACTTAAAATTTATATTAGAGTTCTAATAAGTAATTTTTAAAAAAACTCGAAAATAATCTTCTAGCTAGTATAGTATATTATCTATAAATTAATAGTTAATCTAAACGTATTAATTAGATTATTAAAATAGCTCTTCGTTACTATATAATAGCTAACTCTAATAAAAATAGAGATTAAATTAAAATATTACTCTATTTTATAAATTACTTAAATAACTTTAAGAATTAATTTATAAAGATATTATCTAATAAGGTTCTTTATAGCTTTAATATATATAATATCTTTAGTTTTCTCTTTAATTTATTATTAGAATAATTTAGTAGACTATATTAGCTAAAATATAAGTAAGTAAAGAAGTCTCTAGGTTTTACTAATATTATAGTTAAGACTTATTATAATTAGTTATATAAACCTCTAATTTTTATTAAGAGTAGTATAGCTTATCTGCGCTTTTATTAAAATTATAAAATTTTTAATATCGCTAATTATAAGCTATATTAATAGAGAGTCGAACTTTTTAAGTTTCTTAATAAAATTAATTAGCTAATCTATTATCTTAAGCTTCTATTTATTATAAAAATCTATTCTATAGTATCGATAGTTCAGCTTAAGTTAGATAAAAAAAAGATAAACTCTTATAATAAATAGAGTAGTATTTCTATATCTAAGATAGAAAAAGATAATATTATAAAAAATCTCTATAATATTAAGATTTTACTTAAGAAGCGCGTATATTATAAAAGACCTTAGTATCTTAT
The DNA here is from genome assembly GCA_018257885.1 of Parmelia sp. 050094. Classification (NCBI taxonomy): domain Eukaryota; kingdom Fungi; phylum Ascomycota; class Lecanoromycetes; order Lecanorales; family Parmeliaceae; genus Parmelia; species Parmelia sp. 050094. Next base: position 5,289 of record JAEUBB010000005.1, read on the forward strand.
AAAATAGAAAAACTATAGAAATAAATATAATATCTAGTATAATATTAAGGCTCTAGCAGATACTAAGAAGTTAATTAAAAAGTATAAAGCTAAAACGCTAGTAATCCTAGTACGATCTAGGCGATATTAAGTAAATATAAACTCTTAGCTAGCTATTATACTACCTCTAGCTATAGAACCGTCTACTAGAAAGTAAGAATATTTATAAAAAATACCTTAGGGGGAGAACGCGATTTAGGTATGTTACGTGAGTGTCACGTGACTTAACATTGGAATCAACCAATCTATTAACTTACTATCGATATTAAGTTACTTACCATTGATGTTAAGTTCTTATTAACTTATAATTCCTTATAATAGCCTATTAATAATATATTAAAAGACTATTCCGAAAATAAATAATAATGTTCCTACTAGCGTGTAATATTCGCTTAGTATATAACTCGTAATATATTAACGCCACGTATTTTATTTTAGTTTATTTCAATTTTTTTCGAAAAGTTTATCTAGAAAGATCCTTATATATCTACTCTATAGGCCTAAGACTTATAAAAAAAATATAAGTTTTTTATTTTAGCGTACTTTATACTAGTTTAGAAATAGGATATTAATTATTAACTAATTTATTACTAATTAAACCTCTATCTAAGTATCTTTCTTTCGAGTATCTATTGAGATTCTATTGATAGGCTATTAATAGGCTATTAAAAGTCTATTGACGATCTATTAATAATCTATTATAATTAATCTTAAGTTAATAATATAAAACGTACTATTTTAGCTAACTGTTTAATACTATCTATTACGAGATACTTTATATTCTAGAGAATACGGCGCGTAGTCGCTATTATACTGTTCAGCCTATTATATAAAAAGATCTATCTATATAATATTAATTTAAAGTTACTTAGCATACCCGTTTAACCTAGCCCCGGTAAGGTAGTAATCTAAACTATCTTAATATCTACTATTAAAATACGTCGAAGTTCGAGATTACTACTGATTTAATAACTTTGTTAATTAGATAGATATCTAGATTAGACTAATAAGATTTCTAGCTTAATAGAGATAGCTCTTAAAGTCTTAGATAGTTAATAGTTTAATAATTTAAAGTATTCTTTAGTCTTAGTTTTACTTATATTCTATTATTCTAATAAGGTCTTTATTATTATATATACTAGTATAATAAGAGCGTTGCTTTCTTATTCTTTATTAATATCTATTATAGATCGCTATAGCGATACCTTATCGACTTATTAAAAAGGGGCTTAACGACTTAGTATCTTAGCTAGCTATATATTAACGAGTTGTCTAGCTAGCAAAAATATTATCCTTTTACATATATTATAAATTATACTTAATAGATCTATATATTAGAATAAGAAAAAAGAATTAAATTCTTAAAAGAGAAAGATTTTAAAAAAGTAAAATAAAAATCTTTTAATATTAAGATCTTATATTAACTCTAATATTAATATTTATATTATTAAGACTACTTTTTATCTTATACTTTATAGAGATAAGAATATTAAGATATTCTTCTTAAACTATACTAAAATTACTAATACTCTCGCTAAGTATAAGGCCCGTTAATTCGACTCTATTTAAGTTAGTAAAATATCTATCTTAAGTTTTAAAGAGATACTTTAAAGACTATCTTCTAAATATTATAAATTTATAAATATCTTTAATTATTCTAGAATAAATTAATTATCTTTATATTATTTATATAATATAAAGATTAAGTTTAATATATCTAGATTAAATATTAATTTATCTTAAAGTAAAATCTACTCTCTCTCGCTATATAAATTTTAAAAAGGTAAAAAGTATTTAAATAAATATCTTAATAAGAGCTTTATTATATTTAGTTAAATATTATTCTTATTACTAATCCTCTTTATAAAGAAGCTAAATAGAGATTTATACTTTTATATTAATTATTAAAGACTTAATTAACTTATTAAGAAAAATAAATATCTAATTCTACTTATTAATAAGATATTTAGCTAAGTATAGAGTTATAAGTATCTTATATAACTTAATATTATTACTATTTTTAATAAAATTTATATATATTCTAAAAGTAAGAACTATACTATATTTATTATATTTCTTAAAGTATATAAATATCGAGTTATATTATTTAGAGTAATAAATAGATTCGCTATATTTTAATAATATATAAATAAGATTTTATTTAAATTCTTTGATAAATTTTATTAGATCTATTTAGATAATATTCTTATCTATAATAAGACTTAAAAGAAGTATATAAGATATATAAAATAGATTCTTTAAAAGCTTTAAAAAATAAAGTTATAAATAAATATTTTTAAATATAAATTTTATATATAAAAAATAAAGTTTTTTAAACTTCTAATCTCTATAGAGATCTTAAAGTTAATTTATTTAAAATATAAGTTATAATAAATTAAATTATCTCTATTTATTTAAAAGAGATATAATTTTTTATAAGATTCTATAATTTTTATTACTAGTTTATTAAGTTATTTACGTTCTTCTACGCCTTCAATACCTGCAAATGTTTCTTTAAAATTACTAAATTATTAGTATATCTTATATAAAAAGAAGTACTCTTTAATTAAGACTTTAATTATTAAAAAGTATTTAAACTTTTTAAAAAAAACTATAATTAAAATCTCTACTCTTCGCTATTTTAATAGAAATTATTAAATTATTTTAAAGATAGATTTCTTTAATTATATTAATAAAAATATTTTATTTTAATATAATAATAAGAGAATTCTCTATTTAGTTATCTTCTATAATAAATATCTTATTTTTACTAAGTATAATTATTAAATCTATAATAAAGAACTTCTTATAATTATTCGCTATCTAGAATATTAAAGATTTAAGCTAGAATATATTAATATTTTAGTTAAAATCTATACTAACTATAAGAGTTTTATATACTTTATAAAAGAATATAATTTAAGTTAATATTAAGTAAAATATCTAGATCTTCTATTAAAATTTAATATTAAGATTTAATTTCGCTTTAAATTTTAAAACTTTAAGATTAATATTTTTACTAAAATAGCTAATTCTCAGCTTTAAATATTAAATAATAATTATTTTAAATAAATATATTAAATAATTCTTATATCTAATTAATTAGAACTTAATAATATAGAGATTTTAGTAGTTAATAACTTTATCTATTATTAAATTTATAAAGCTAATTAAAATAATACTATATATACTAAACTACGCTAAGCTAAGAAAAAATAAAGAAAAAATTTATAATATTTTACTTTTTAAATATTAGATATATAATAAAGTTCTCTATTATACTTATTATATTTAAATACCGAAGTTAATATATATTAAAATTATTTAAAAAGTTTATAATTAACTTATATATAGCTATTCTAGTATATAATAAATTAAGAAGTTACTTTATAAAAAGTACTATTAAAGAGATATAAAGAATATTATTATATAATATATTTATAACTACTATATATATTATTATATTAAGATCTTTTAAAATTAATAATATAGTCTTTTATAGTTATTATCTATTCTCTAAAAGTATTAATAAGATATTAGTATAAACTTTATTATTAAGTTTCTAATATTAAAATAATAGAACTTAATCTATATTTTAATAAATAGATTAATTAAGAAATATTATTATATTTTCTATATTATTAAGAAAAATAGAATTATTATTAAGATTATTATATAAATATTTATAAAGAAGATTTTTAAACTATATAGCCTTTTACTTAATATTTTCTTTAGTAAAGAATTATAATTTATAATTATTATTTAAAAGTTCTTTTACTAATAACTTAATATAGAGACTAAACTATTAATAATATTCTATTTAAAAACTAATAAATAAATAAAGTATATTAATTAGAATTTTAAATATTATTTATATATATATTATAATTATATATAGAATAACTAGACTAGATAGTTTCTAATTATAAAGTTTATAAATAATAATATTTAATTAGTCTCTACTAAAGTAATTTTCTTCTTTATTAATAAAAAATTTAATCTTTATATAAGCTTCTCTATAGATTTAATAAATTATAAAATTACTTATTAATATCTAAATATTACTAAGATTATAGATATTATTAATTATATAAAGAATAAGTATAGACCTATAAATTAAGTTTATAGAAGTTAATTTAAACTACTAGCTATCGAGAAGATTCTACTAAATAGAACTAAATTTAGATATAAGTAATAATATTTACTCTTCTATTATAATTAAAGAAATATATATATATATTAAATACTTTATAAGTACCTAAGAAGAATTAATTAAATAGGGTCGAATTTAGATATAAGTAGTAATCTTTCTCTACTCTAATAAGTACTCTATTAAATACTTTAATAAGTGCTTATTAGCTTCTAAGAAGTACTCTATTGAGTATCCTATTAAGTACTCTATTAAGTACCCTAATAAGTACTTTTAATAAGTACTCTATTAAGTGCTCTAATAAGTACTCTAATAAGTATTCTAATAAGTGCTTTAATAAGTACTCCTAATAGATCGTAACTTATAGACCTTCTCTTAATATAGAATACTAGAGAGCGAGACCGCGTTCTTACTAGTAATAGCCTGATTTTTAATTGATTTCTCTATAATATCGTGTCAATTTAGATCTTAACTGGGGAATAGATTAATAAGTATCTAGCTAATATATTAGATTTATTATAAGAGAATAAAGAGCGAGATCGCGTTCTTATTATAAATAGCTATACTATTACTAGTATAGCTATCTTTCTTCTCTATAATATTCTTCTTCTCTTATATTACTAGCGTAGATATATATTATTATTATAGATATATATTATTATTACTAAGTATCTAGCTAACGCGTTAATTTACTATAAGAAGATAGAGAGCGAAATTATATTCTTATTATAAATAGCTATACTATTATTAGTATAGCTATCTTTCTTCTCTATAGTCTTCTTCTTAAATAATAAGTAGATTATAAGATATCTAGCTATATATTAGATTTATAAAAAATAAGAATTAAACGCGAGATAATTATTTATTTATATTAAGATACTAAGTAAGCGATCTATTTAAAAGGCTTTAAATTTTAAATTAATTATAATTTATTAATATAAGACTAAATATAGCGCTTATTAATTTATTAAAAAGCGTATAATAAGATCTATAATTTCTAAAAGTTTTAGCGATTTATTTACTAAGAGATAAAAGTTATTAAAGGTATAAGAATTAATTATATAAATTTTTTAATAAGAGTATCTAAGAGATCTAGCGAGCTAAGTAAATACGCCTTATCTAAAAGCGTAATAACTCTAAATTTATAATTAGCTATATATATAAAATTAAGATTTTTTAGTATAAATCTAAATAAGTCTTATATATATATTAATATTCTTATATATATTAGAAAGAACTTAAAGTATATATAAAAGAGTATAATAATATAAGTAAATAAGTATAGGCCTATAAATTAAATTTATAGAAGTTAATATAAACTACTAGCTACTAAGAAGATTCTATTAAATAGAGCTAAATTTAGATATAAGAGGTATTTACTCTTCTACCGCAATTAAAGAAATATATATATATTAAATACTTTATAAGTATCTAAGAAGAATTAATTAAATAGGGTCGAATTTAGATATAAGTAATAATCTTTCTCTACTTTAATAAGTACTCTATTAAATACTCTAATAAGTGCTTATTAACTTCTAATAAGTACTTTATTAAGTATCCTATTAAGTGCTTCAATAAGTGCTTCTAATAGATCGTGACTTATAGACCTCCTCTTAATATAGAATACTAGAGAGCGAGACCGCGTTCTTACTAATAATAGCCTGGTTTTTAATTAATTTCTCTATAATATCGCGTTAGTTTAGATCTTAACTAGAAGAGAAATATATATCTTACTAAGTAGATTATTAAGTTTCTAACTAAGTATTAGATTTACTAAGAGGATAAAGAGTAAAATCGCGTTCTTACTATAGATAGCTATATTATTACTATTATCGCTATCTTTCTTCTCTATAATATTCTTCTTAAATAATAAGTAAATTATTAAGTATCTAGCTAACGCGTTAATTTACTATAGAAGAATAAAGAGCGGAATTATATTCTTATTATAGATAGCTATACTATTACTAGTATAATTATCTTTCTTCTCTATAGTATTCTTTTTAATTATTAAGTAGATTACTAAGTATCTAGCTAACGATTTAGTATCTAGCTAATACGTTAGTTTTCTTATAAGAGAATAGAGAATAAGATTACGTTCTTACTATAGATAGCTATATTATTACTAGTATAGTAGCCTTTCTTCTCTATAGTCTTCTTTCTAAATAATAAGTATATTATTAGATACCTAACTAAGTATTATATTAATAAAGAATTAGGATTAAACGCGCGAGGATTATTTATTTATATTAAGACGCTAAGTAAGCGGGCTACTAAGCGGGCTAAGCAGGCCTATTAAGTAGATCTAATACTTAAATTTAATTAAATTTAGTTAATATTAGGCTGAATATAGCGCTTATTAATTCGTTAGAAAGCGCTTATTTAGGTCTATAATTTCTAAAAGTTTCAGCTAATTATATACCGAGGGACAAAAGTTATTAGAGATATAAGAACGTTATATAAAAAATATTAATAAGAGAGCCCAGAAGACCTAGCGAGCTAAGTAAGTATATCTTTTCTAAAAGCGTATAATAACCGATTTTATAATTAGCTATATATATAAATTTAAGGTTTTTTAATAGCCTTAACGTTTATTCTTTTATATATATTAATAAGTACTATCTTAATATTAAATTTAAGAAAAAAGATATAGTCTTTTTAAATAATTATAATATTAAAACTATATATTTATTTAAAAAGCTTAAGAATAAAAAGAAAGACTCTTTTAAAATAATTAAAGTTATAAAACTTATATATAAATTTTAGCTTTTTTTTATAATAAAGATTTATTTTATTTTTAATTTTAAATTATTTTTACTTATCTTTATAGATTCTTTATTTAGTTAGAAAAATTCTTCTATATAGTTAATATTACAGAGTAGCCCCAGGGCAGATTATAGAGACCTCTTGGCATAGGCCCAGCAAGGCTGGCCTAGCGCCTAATAGGGCTTAGCGCTAGTCTTCTCCGTAGATATCTAGGTATTCTAGCCTTCTTAGAATACAATAATTATATATATTATTATATACTATATATTAGTAACTAGCCTGTATTATAATAATAGTAATATCGTAGTTCTATCTATAGCTATATCGTTATATATAAGCACTAGGCCTAGTAGCTATTAGGCCGTCGTCGTTAAAATTAGTCCTTCGTCAGCTATCTCCAGCTAAGACCCTTTACGAACTACCCTTCTTAAGCGCTTACACGTATTACTACCTTAGGGGGACTACGTGATTTAGGAATGTCACGTGAATGTCACGTGACTTAACATTCGAATCGAATGATCTATTGACTTAATATTGACTTAACATTTATGTTAAGTTCGTGTTAACTTAGAATTTCTTATAATAGTCTATTAATAATCTATTAATAGAATATTCCGAAAATAAATAATAATATTCCTACTAGCGTATAATACTCGCTTAGCTTATAACTCGTAATATATTAACGCTACGTATTTTATTTTAGTTTATTTCGATTTTTTTCGAAAAGTTTATCTAGAGAGACTCTTATATATCTACCCTATAGATTTAAGACTTATAAAAAAATATAAGTTTTTTATTTTAGCGTACTTTATACTAGTTTAGAAATCGGTAATTAATTGCTTACTAATTTATTACTAATTAAAATTGATACAAGTAACTTTTTAATTGCCTCTCTTTCAACTATCTATTAAAAGTCCATTGAAGGTCCATTAATAGTCTACTCTAATAAATATAATAATACGTCCTATTGAACTTAACTATCTAATATGAGGTACTATAAATCTTAATTAATTTAGTATAAATAGTCTATTAATAGTCTATTATAATAAATATAATAATACGTACTATTTTGATCAATTTTCTAATACGAGGTACTTTAAATCCTGACGTATCCGGTGTATAGTTCTTATTATATAGTCTATACCATCGAAATTAATTTTCTATTAATAGACTATAGATAGAAAATTCCTAACTAGTCTAGCTTCTATAAGGTATTCGATCCGCCGTATCTAAAAACCTTACCAGTATTCGAACTATATTAAATAAGTAACTAGTAAGCATTCTATAGTTACTGGAGAAGAATACGCCCTTTTAATACTATTTAACTTCGTCTCTTACTTTGCTATATTAACTACTTACTTATAGTCTTTAATAGTACTCTTATTCGATTTAGCGTACTTAAGAATTCTATACGTATTAGATCTAGATTAAACGACTTACTAGCAAGTATTCTATAGCCGCTAAAGAAGAAAATTACTCTTAATACCGCTCTGTAACTTACTACTTCGCCCCTTACTCCGCTATAATAACTATATACCCGCAGCTCTTATACGACTTCTAATTAAAAGAATACGTTTTAATAAGTCTATATTCTTTATAAGACCTTAAACGAATAAGAATTAAGGTTCTAGCATTATTTAGAAAATTAGGCTTTATATTAATCTATAATATCGCTTTAAAACTCCGCCTCGTAATTATCTTAATTATATATATTCTCTTTTCTTAGTAGTACGTTATATTAAAAGAATATACTTAATACACTCTATATTCTTTACGAGATCTTAAACGAATAAGAATTAAGGTACTTATAATATTTAGAAAATTAAATGTTATTATAAGTAAATAATACTTCTTTTACTTTATATTATTTATTCTTTAAACCTTATATTTAAATATTTTTACTCTTTTATTAAAGAAACGAATATCTTTCGAACTACTTATAGTCTTTATAATATCTTAATTAAATTAGAATTAAGTAAGTTAGATATCTATAAAGATTATATTCTCCGCTCTATATTATTTTATAAATAAATTGCTCTTAGTTTTATATATCTAGTTATATTTAATTTATTTACTATTAACTAAGTATTTATCTACTACTCTTCTATCCTTACGGCGTATTAATTAGTTAAGAAATAACGTTATTATTATTATTTCGAATTCTTATTCTCTAGGTCTTATAAATATATTAAGATCTATTCTCTTTTAATATCTATATTAATTCTTATATTTAAATACTCTTAATCTATATATAGTAAAAAGAGTATATTTTAGAGTATCTATAGTTTTTACTGCGATTTAATTTATTAAGAAATAAGATCGCTATCTGTTAAAATATAAGGTAGGATACTTAGTTATATTATTCTAAGTATACTATGTAGGAAAGTACGATCTATCTAGAATACTAGCGTTACGTAATATTAGCGTATCTTAATATCTTAACGCTCTTAGCGCTTATTAATCCGCTAGATTTTAATACTCCTCTTTATACGTATCCGGTAATATCTCTTATTATAGAGTTCAATATAAGTATCGAGTAGCTAAAGTAAGTTTAATATAATATATTTATAAAGAACTATATCTTCTATATAAATTTTTAAAGAATTATAATATTTATATAAATTTTTTATTTTTTATTAAAAAACGGTTTTTTAAACTTTTCTTTTTATATTTACTTAGTATATACTAAATATTAATAAAAACGTAGTTAATATAGCTAAAAAAGAATATTTAAATAGATAGAATAAAGAAATATTATATATCTTTATTTAAAAGTAGTATTTTAAAAAATTTATTTTATATCTAATCTATATATATTAAATATTAATAGAAGTAAGATTAAAAGTTATTTATAAAGATCTTATATAAGTTAATTAAATAAAAATCTTTTAATATATATATAATTAGTTACGAGATCCTATAGAGGTTATCTAGAGTACTAAGTAGTAATAGACTATAGTAGCTAATAGTACGCGATTTTGATATATAACTTTAACGTAATGTAACGTATTAGCGGCGTAACGATAGCGTATATTAGTAATAGATACTCTAAAAGAGCCCTAAAGATTTAGTAACTATTAAAGTAATAGTAATAAGATATAATAAAATTAAGTATTAATAAAGTAAAGAAAGTAAATATTAAGATTTAATATTAAGACTCTATAGCTTTATAGATTATTTAATAAATTATCTAAAAATTTTCTAATTAATAAGATTATTTCTCTAAGTATACGGCTTCTCTAAAGCTAATAAAGAAGTTAAATAACTTAAAATAATACGTAAGCGTTATCTTATAAGTATAATTATAGATAATATTTTAGATTAATAAATATTTAAAACTTTTTAAACTTATTTTTACTAAAAGTTTTAGTTAGTCTATTAGCGATTTATTAATTAATAAAAATATATTTTAAATTTACTGCGCCTTTAGTAACTTTCTTTTAAACGAAATATTATTAAATAGCGATATACTTAGTCTTAAAATAAAAAGTAGAGTTCTTAATAAGTACTATAGCTTTCTAATTATCGTAATAGATTACTATAACTTATATATATTTAATACTAAGATTAAGTTAGTTTAAAAGATCTTATAATTATATAATCTTTTTAATAATCTACGTTTATTTAATATATTTAACTTCGTATAAAAAGAGCGCTATAATAGCTTATTATTTTAATAACTAGCTAATAGCTATACTATCTATATTAAAGATATACTTTAAAGTAAAATATTAAGTATTCTAATTATCTACTTAGTCTATATCTATATAATTAATAAGTAACTTTAAATCTTCTCTAAAGACTAGTTATTATTTTCTTATATTATTAAGATATTAGAAAATCTATTTAACTATCTTCTAATAAGATTTATCTAGATTAAATACGTATTAAGAGACTATTAAGACGGCGTATATAATATTAAGTCGAGTATTTAGTATCGCGTATATTAGTAATCTAACTACGAATTAATAAATAAGATAAGATTTATTTATAATTATAAAATTATTTTTAGCGACGCGAAACTTATTACTTATTATTAGAATAGATACTAAGGCTAAAGTTAATATATTATAGTTAATTAGAAACTTTTCTATATAGTCTACTTAGCTAAGATATAGAATTCGATTAGCGCGATCTTAACTTATAGTTATTTTAAAATAATAAATATAAGAATCTAAATTAGTTATTTTAAACTTCTTATTAAACTTTTTCTTAACGTACTAAATCTCCTTCTTATTAGATCTAATAAGGAGTATATTATTTATATAGATTATAATAATAGTCTTATTATTTATAAATATAGAATAGTTAGTAATAATAGACTTATAATTTAGCTTTTTTAAAAATATTAAGAAAATATTATATTAAATCTTAGAAAATTATTTTAAATTATAGAGTATCTTTTTAAACTTATAAATCTTTTCTTTTTAATCTTTAATCTTAAAATCTATAGATTATATTATATAGATAATCTTTTTAATACTATTATAAAAAAAGGCGGTTTTAATATTTATCTACTTAAGTTTTTAATCTAGCGCGGTAATTAAGATAAAGATAATCTTATAACTTATAAACTTAATTATTAAGATAAAGATTTCGTTAAAATCGATCTCTTTTTATTATTTAAAACCTTAAATAATTTAATAAGCTTTATATTAGATAATCTTCTCTATAGAGCTATACTTTAGCTTATAGATCTATCTATCTCTTAGAGTATATATATTTAAGAATAGATCTTCTAAAATTTATATCTTATTATTAATAAGAGAGATTATCTTCTCTTATATAGCTATTTATTAGTATATCTTATTATATATATTAAATATAGCTTTCTTATATATATAAGACTTATAAGGCTTTAATAGACTAACTTTTATTAGTAATATTAAAGGATCTAAGATAAGATCTCTATAAGCTCTTAAGATCTTAAAGAGTCTTTAGATATTTAAGTCTAAATCTAGAATACTAATACCTATAGAGCGAGTAGTAGATCTAACTAATAAAGATAATATAAATACGAGAGATAGATTTCTATATAGAATATTATTACTAAATATAGATAATAATAGCTCTATACTATTATCTCGTCTCGAGTTAGCTATAATAGCTAGCGCTATCTTTATAATAGATATATTAATAATACTCGTAGCTAGCGCTATCTTCGTAATAGATATATTAATAGTACTTAGAAAATTAATACTCTTCTATTTTAATAAAGTTATATACTAGTACTTCTTTCTTAAAACTAAGTTAAATATAGAGTTTATATTAGTATAATTAATAGATTTATTAAATCTATATCGTATATAAGTCTCTCTAATTTAAGTATTCTTAGCGACCTTCTTATCTAGTTAAAAAAAGATAGATTTAGAAGAAATATTATTAATCTATTTAATATTTAAGATAATACTAATTTTATTATTAGTTATAAGTATTTAATAATTATAGTCTTTATAATTTATAAGCTATTTCTTAATAGCGCGGTTTTAATACTTCTTTTATTTAATACTCTTTAAGATTACTTAATAGAAGTCTATTTAATTAATTCTATATAAATAAAATATATTAAGAAGAGAACTATAGCTAGCTTTATATAGTATTATATTATAACTAAAGACTAATTAAATATTATAAAGCTTATTAACTATTTAAATAAACTTTATTTAATATTTTTAAAATAAGTCGCTCTCTTTAAGTATAGAGTTAACTTTATACTAAATTATATTATTAAGATACTTTAATTTTCTATTTATTTAAGAGTTTCTAAATATAGTATCTTTTTAAATAATATCTTTAAATAATTAAAAGACTTCTATCTTATAGTTATCGAACTTAGTACTATAATTAGTATAAAGATAAATATATTAATAATTATTATATTCTATATTATTAAGAAATATCTTAAATATAGTAAGAATATTATTATTAGATTTATTAACTAGAAGATAGATATCTAAGCGTAAAATTTTATTATTAAGAAAGATAATTATAAAGATAAACTTATTATAAAAAGTTTTAAATAAGCTTTAAAGATCGCTATAAATTAAATTATTCTTCTAATATTTAGAGATAATATATTATTTATATAACTTAACTTTTAAGCTTATTACGAAGTAAAGTTTATAGATATTATCTAGAAAAGAAATAATAAGATTTATCTTAATATATATTTTAGCTAGTTTCTTAAAGTTTTAGAAATCTAAGTAACTATAATAAGAGTATTATATACGTAGAGTTTCTTTATTAAACTAAGTCTCTAGCTTAAAACTTTAATACTTATTAGTAGAATCTAGAAACTTATTATAAGTAGAAATCTCTTTATTAATAATTACTAAAGTTAAAAAAGTCTCTCTCTAAATATCGAGCGTATATAGATAATTTATAGTATACTTAAAAAAGAAACGCTACTTTCTAAAGATTATTTCTTTAAGAATAAAGAATAAGAGAAAGTTTTATTTTTCTAATTATTCTTTAAAGATTAGATTATAGCTATAGTTAAATATAAACTAAATATTATAAAAAGTTAAAGCGCGCTTAATATTAATAATATTATAATTAATATTAATATTATTAAATTTAGTAGCTATTTAGCTATCTATAAGTCTATTAATTAAGCGAAATAGTTTAAAAGTCTTAAAGATCTAAAAAACTAAGAAGTTATATATTAAATACTAAATATAAATATAATCTTAAAGTTAAAGTAAAAATATTATTATTATAATAAAAAGAGCGATAGCTTATATCTAATTAATAAGCGAATTAGAGCTTAACTCGAAAGTTCTACTAATAATAAGGATAGTAGTAGTAATAGCGATAATATAAGCTATAAAATAGCGAATAATTAAAGATTAAAAAATCGCGATAGCTATTTTAATCTTAAAAGATTACTCCTTTTTAGACTTATTCTTAATATTAAAGTTAGAGTAAGAGTTATCTCTATCTTAATCTCTTTTACTACGGCTATAACTGCAATTACTATAAGCTCTTTTATTATTATTATACTCTTTATTCTTCTTATACTTCTTTTATCTATTATACTTTATAGTAAAGTACTAGTTCTTTTTATATACTATATAATATTTAACTATATAGATAAAAATATAAAAGTTATTAAAATTAGTATCTTTTTAAATTTAATATTTAGAGTTATTAGTATCTTTAATAATAATAAGAGTAATAATAATTTAGATAGTATAATTAAGAGCGCCGCTAATAATAGCTATTAGCGCGATAATATTTAAAAATATAATAAAATCTATAGAATTAATTATAATATTAAGAAAATAAGTTATAGTATAATTTAATATAAACTTAATTTAGCTATTATTATTAAAGATATTATAGTTCTAATTATATTACTTATAATACGCGTTATATTAAATATCTAGTCTTTTATAAAAGTAATAGATCTTTTAATTTTTATTAATAATAAAAAGAATCTTATTAAATTAATTCTTAAACTCGTATAAGATTTTAATAAAATAATTAATATAAATCTATAATTTATTTTTATAAGTTAATAAGATAAAAGACTTTAGCTTATAAATTATAAAGTTAAGAATATTAAAGCTATAAAGTTTATAAGATTTTAAAATCTTCTAAGTATTAGCGATATTAGAATAATTCTTAATTTTATTATAAGAGTTTTTCTTATAATAAGTTCTTATTATTATATAGATTTTAAAATAGTTCTTAGTCTACTTTACTATATCTACTTTAGTAATTCTTAGAGCTAGCGCTATAATAGAGACTTTAATTAATATAAGTATAACGAGTATTATAATATTAATATTTATATAGTACTAAAGATTTATTATCTTAAAGAAGTTTTATATTTCTTACTTTTATTTCTAATAATTAGAGATATCTTTAAGCTTCTTAATATAGATAAGCTAGCTTAGATTAATTAAAAGCTTTATATCTTTAAATATAATAAATATTAGCCTAAAATTTAGAGCTTAAGGCTTTATTAAGAATTTAGACTTATAGAGTATAAGAGTATAGTTTAAACTTAAAATTTAAAGCTTATAGCCTAGATCTTAAAGCTTCTTAAAGTTAATAAAGTCGATAGTACCGGTAATAATAATTATATATAAAAGCTAAAGAGATTCTATTCTCTTAGAATAGAATCTAGTAAAGATTCGAGAATAAATTATTCTAAAGTTAATATAAAGTTAATAAGAAAATTTAGAAAGTATTTATTATTACTATTACTATACTCTAAAAGATATAAAAGGATTTTAAGTATAAATAGAAAATTCTATAGAGCTTTAAAATTAACTTAATATAGTTTTAATCTTTATTTATATAACTCTCTTAAGTCGAGATTTATATAGTATATCTAAATTAACGTTTTTATAAGCTACTATATAAGCTTAGTTATAGGCTTAGTAAGAGACTTAGAGAAAGAAAAGATAAACTTATAAGAATAAAATTTTAATAAGAGAATATTTAACTTTATAAATAAAAATACTTTTAATAAAACTTTATCTTCTAAATTATTATATTATTAGTTTTTATAGCTAATTAGTACTCTTATTAGGCTTATAATAGAGTTTATTAGCCTTAACTAAGAATAAAACTATACTCTAGTTAAGATTATTAGTCTTAATAGATTATAAGACTATTTATTTTATTTTACTTACTTATAGAGACTAGCTTTAACGTTAATCTTTATAAAGTATTTAAGTATAGAGGATTCCCCTCTATTTTTTATTATAATAGAGATAGTTTATTCTATACGTTATATACTAAATATATAAGATAGAGAAGTTTTCTCTTATAATTAACTAAAAGTTTAAAAAGTCTTAAGCTTATTTTTAGCTTTTATTATAAAATTTATTATAATTAATATATTAAATATTAACTACTTACTACTAGATTTTTAGTATAGTAAAATAGAAATAAGAATATATTATCTCTTACTTTTAACGTATTTTATATAGAGAAGCTAGTATATTTTAGAGACCTTTTAGCTATATAATTATAAGCGTATTATAATATAGAGACTTTATACTTATAACGGCGCTATTAAAATACTTATAAGATAACTAAGTCTCTAAATACTTTACTTTATCTTTAATAGAAACGAGCTATAAAAATATAAGCTAGAATATAAGTCTTAGCGAATTATATACTTACTAATATCTCTTTAACTTAAAAGCGCGTAAATTATAACTATCTAGCCTAAAATAATTATTTTTAATTATTTAAAAAATATAAAATTTCTATATTTTAAAAGATTAGTACTCGTAATAAAAAGTAAATATATATTAAATTATAATACTCGTAGTAAGTATAAATTAAGATTAATATATAATATATATATCTTTAGCAGTATATAATACTTAGTATTTAATTATATAAAGTACTTATAATAGCGATATAGATTAAGTCTTTATAGTATATATATTTCGATAGTAAATATATCTTCAAGCTTTATTCGAGCTTATTATAAAGGTAAAAGAGTAGTAGTAATATAATAGAAAGTACTACTACTACTAAAAATTATTAATAGAAAGATTATACTATATTATAATAATACTAAGTAGAGCTCGAGCTTATAATCTATTAAAATATAAAACAGAATACTTAGTTATATTATTCTAAATATACTACGCAGGAAAGTACGATCTATTTAAAATACTAGTATTATATAATACTAACGTGTCTTAGTATCTTGGCGCCCTTAGCGCTTACTAATTCGCTAGATTCTAATACTATCGCTTTTATAAAGAATTAGCTCTCTATACTAGCTTTTAGTCGATCTCTTAACTGAGTAATTAACTTAACTCTAGCGTTAGCGATAATAATATATTCGATCTAGAAACAGCCTATCTAAGTTAGTAGACTTTATATAAGATCTTTATTATAATTAAGAGTATTCTATTTAGATAATAGATTATTATATTATTACTTAAAAAATAAATCCTTTTTCGCTCTATACTATATAATTCGCTCTCTAATTTCTACTTCTTATCTTTAATTTAACTATCTTATCTATAGAAACGTTATTACGACTACTATTATTCTTTATAATAGTCTAAATAAATAAGAAATAAGCTCGCTATTACTTAAGAAAAAAATTCTTCTCTATTAAATTTCTTTATAAAAAGTCTATAGCTATCTTATATATCTTAGATAAGCTTAGACTATTTAAAAGAATAGTACTTAAATAAGTACTATTCTTAATAAGAATCTATTCGATTAATCGACGATTATAAAAGAATTCTTTAAATCTTAATATCTCGATAAGTAAGAAGCGCTAATTAAATTAGCTATTTTATATTTATTATCTCTATATTAAACTTACCTCGTTATATTCCTTATATTATTAATAGCGGGAACGCTATTTTCTTTCTTTTAAATAGTAATATCTTATATAATAAACTCGTAGTTAAGAGAGGAACCGTAGAGCTCTATCGTAGATAAAGAGATATAGTAATATAAGGAATTAAAGAATTCTTATATTATCGTTCTTTAAGAAGATCTTTATATTAATATTACTTAGTTAAAGAATTAGCTATATTAACTTATAGGCTAAATATTTAAAGACTTTATAATAATTTAAAAGATATTTATAATACTTAATAATACTCTTATTTTAATCTCTAAAGTACGTCGAGTATATTAACTAGCTATTTAATTAGATTATAAGTTAGATATTTAGTAGATTTCTTTATAAGAGGCTAAGTAGATAGACTTATATCTAGCTACTTAATTAAATATTTAATTAAGTAGCTAATTAAATTATAAGTTAATTATTTAGAAGAGTACTTTATAAGAGATTTTATAAATAGATATATATTTAGCTACTTATTTAGATACGTAGTTAAGTAGCTAATTAATAATTCGAAAGGCTAGCTAAGTTATATATAAAGAACGACTCGTTATATTTATTATCTAGTTATATATATTATCTACTCTATAGCTAGAAGATCTCGCTATAGCTAAATTTATTTATATTATTAACGATATCTCTAATACAGTCTATTACAGCGTATATTAGCTTAGCCTTAACTAATAGAAGCCTTATAATAATATAATTACTAAGTACGCTAAGTACTTATCTAAATATACGATTATTTAAAAGACTTTATAAGATATCTAACTTAAGAAGTTAGTTCTAATAGCCTAAAATCTAGCCTTCTTTAATCTAACGCTATAAATCGACGTCCCGAAGTTCCGTTTATATTAAGACGTTAACTCTTTCGCTAAGTATATTCGACGCTATATAAGTTAGTACAGTATAAAGAGTATCTTATAAGTACTTTCTAGATATCTCCGCGAATTAGTATATACTTAGTATTAGAATTATAGCTAAGATCTAGCTCTAAATCTTACTCTCGTTCTTAAAATATTAATAACTAAATTTAAGAAAGAGTTACCTAATTAGCTAGCTACTTAGTAGACTATTTAGCTAGTTAAAGAGATTTCTTAGTAAGTAATATCGTAGTAGCAGCACTATTATAAATATTTTAAGAGCGTAGTATTATTTTTATTACTTAGCTAACTATTAAGTTATAGCTAGACTATATATAGCTAGGCTATATATAATTACTGCGAGGAAGTCTTTAAGTCTAATAATAAGCTTTATAACTACCTTCGTAACGGTTACTCCGCAGCTAAGAGCCTACGCCCTAGTAATATTAGCCTATCGCAGCTCGTAGAAAACGAGAACGTTACGCTTATAGCTAGAGATCTACTTACGAGACTAAGTACCTCCGCTATTCAAAGCGTGACACCTAGCAAATAGAGTACGTCTTTACTCTATAGTATTAAGAATACGAGATCTCGTAATAGTAAGAAGATTAAGATATAGAAGTATATATCTACTATATAGAATTTAATTTAAATTCCTATAGCTATCTCTACTAGTAGAAGCTCTACTTCTAGTAAGTTTACTATAACTCCGCTTACTCTTATAGAGAACGTATATATATCGTCTATATTATTATTACTAGTATATCGAGCGATCTCGCTATCTTCTTCTAAATATAAGTTAAATAAGTTTAAGTTATACCTTATAGTCGATAATCTTCTTATACGATACGCTCTACTTAATCGCGTATCTTTAGGCTCTAAGTCTAGTTATTCGATTAGCTATCTTATAATTAACGATCTTTATATAAGGTACGTATCTCTAAATTATATATATTTAGTACTCTATATAGTTAGTAAATTAGTATATTTAGAAAGTAGTAACTTAGCTAGTTATCTTATAATTTAAGATCTCTATAAGATATTTAGCGAGAAATCTTACTCTAGTATAGCTAAATAGATTTCTAGATTTTTAAGTAAATACGCTATTTATCTAGTTAAGAGAATAGTAGCGTTCGATCTAAAATAAGTTTTAAAGACGGTCTTATTTACCCGTAAGTCGAGTATTAAGATATTATTAAATATAAGAAAGCCTAGTACAGTTAGAGTAGTATAGTCTAGATCTCTAATATTTAGTAGTCGATAGCAGAAGAAGAAGCGAGAGAACTTAGTATTATTATATATTAGGCTATAATTAAGTATCTTCGTATCTTATTAGTATTCTTATAATATTCTATAGTAAGGTCTATACTTCTAGTATTTCTATAATTATAGGCGCGAGAATATTCGTAAGATTATTAGTAAGTAGTAACTTAATATCTCTAGTATCTCTTAGCGATCTCTAGTTATTAATCTAAAATATAAAAGTCTTAGCGCCGTTAAAAATACTTTAAATTTAACTTTAAAGTTAGCTTTAGAACTTATTTATTAATATTTTAATCTTAATTTTTTAGATCTCTACTATCGAATTACGACGTTATATACGATCTTCTAGATATACGTTCTTTATTATTATAATTAATAATACTCTTCGGAGCTATATAACGTTACTAGTAATCCTTACTATCGCTAATACTAACCTCGATCGAGATTAGATAATTTGAATTAAATAGAGATAAAATACGCCCGATTCTTAGCGCTAGAAGATTATTAATAAATACGACTTATCTATTTTTTAAATTAATTAAAGGCCTCTATTTAAAGTCTTCTTCGTTATATTTAAATATAACGATCTTTTAATTATATTCGTTCTTAGTTATAACTTAGTTAATTCTTAATTAAATTACGTTATTCTTAAATACCCTAAAGGCTATTATATAGATCTCGTAACGAGGCTAGTTTAGACTCGATATAGATTAATTATAACGTTATTATTATCGCCGGAAAAGACTTATAAAATATTAGTAAAAATCGATTTTTTTCTTTTTAATAAGTATTCTTCTATATCTATCTATATATATACTTATTCTTATTCTTATAAATATTACTATAGCGATAAGGGCGCTATCGTTTTCTTTAAATAGTAGCAATTTATTATAGAGTAGCCTTAGAATAGATTATAGAGACCTCTTAATATAGACCTAGTAAGGCTAGTCTAGCGCTTAATAAAGCTTAGCGCTAGTCTTCTCTATAGATATCTAGGTATTCTAGCCTTCTTAGAATATAATAATTATATATATTATTATATACTATATATTAGTAACTAGCCTGTATTAGTTAATTAAAATACTAAAGAATAATAAATAAATTATAAAAGATATTTTAAACTCTTAATATTACTATAATAAGCTATAATACTAAGTAAGATAAAAAGATAATAATAATATACTTACTTAGTAAGAAATTATTATAGTAAGGTTCTAGAATATAGATATTATTATATATATAGAAGTTATCTCTCTAAGTTATAGTAGAGAAGCTATATAAATAATAGGAGATATTCTGTTAAGACCTCGCTAGATCTATTTAAGAATATATTTAGAATCTATCCTATAATAGAATGTATTAATTTTAAAAAATAAGATAACATCTTTATTACTATAGCGATATTTAGCTAATTTGCTGTAAGAGAGCTAAGAAAGAATAAGTAATATAGCGGAGTTATTCGCTATAAAAAGCTAAGTAGCTAATAACTCGATACTACGTTATAGATAACTATCTTTATATATTAACTACTTTAATACTTACTAGTAGCTCAGTCTAGGATATATACTATAGATTAGCCTTATATCTTCTATACTCTTATTATTAACTTACTTTCTCGTAGTAGAATTAGAATGTCTACTGTAGTAGACCACTATACTGTGCCGAGCATACTTAATAAAGAGGTCGTGCGTTAACGTATTAACGGAGCGGAGCGGATATCTCTTATATAAGGAGCAGATTTATATAGTGAGTAATAGAAGGAAGACTCGTAGTATAGAGAGAGACGTAGCGGAGCGGAGCGATTTTAAAAGAGGTTTATAACTAGATATATCATACGATAGCGGAGTATAGATTTTTTAGAAATAGTATATATTTAGTAGAGCTCTAACTGTCTCTGCTGAAAGGAGTGGATTTGTATAATAAAAGGCTTATTTAGAGTGAGAGAGGTAGAGGAAGGAGGTTTATAGCTGCTAAATTAGAAGGATTTCGGCTGGAAATAGCTGGCGGAGGACTGGTGGCCTACACGGTAGTGCCTGGCTGGCTATCGATTCAGCCTGGTAGGTACGTATGATGATAGTACCCGGATCGGAACGTCCGGTGTTGCTATTATATATCACAGTGAGGTTCTGGAATATAGATATTGTTATGTATATAGAAGTTATCTCTCTAAGTTACAGTAAGGGAGCTATATAAATAATGGGAGATGCCCTGCCAAGACCTCGCTAGGCCTATTTAAGAATGTGTTTAGAATCTACTCTGTAACAGAAATTAATAATAATAAATTTAAGAGAATCTAGAATATAATTAATAATTATTATAATAAGTATTTAAAGAACTCTAATCTATATAATATAATTATTAAATTAAAAAGACTTTATTATTTTTATAATTTTTATAATTTTATTACTATTCTAATTATTACTACTTATTAGTAATATACTATCTACTCTATAATAGTAGTATATACTTAATAGCTAGAACTAATTTATAGAAATTTTAATTAATTTAGATTTATTATCTTTAGAGTAGTCTTTAATTAATAATTTAAAATATAAAAATCTTAGCGCTATTATAAGTACTCTAAATTTAGCTCTAAGATCTTACTTATTAAATATTTAACTCTTTATTTCTTAAATACTTATTATTTAATAGCGATATTATATAAAGTTCTTTTACTTTATAGCTATTATTATTATAATTAATAATACTCTATATAGCTATATAACGTTATTACTAAATCTTATTATTATTATTAATAATCTTACTTAAAATTAGATATTAATATTTAGCGAAAAATAATTTTATTTAAATAAACTATTATTTAATTAAAGTTTAAGTATTAAGTTAACTTTATTTTAGATTAATTAAAAATCTTTATTTAAACTCTTTTTTACTATATTTAAATATTACGATCTTTTAACTATATTCGTTTATAGTTATAACTTAGTTAATTCTTAATTAAATTATATTATTCTTAAACGCTCTAATAGCTATAATATATCTCTCGCGATAATATTAATTAGAGATAATAATATACTACTCTTATTATAATTACTACTATTAGAGAAGATTCTATAGCGATAAAAGTATTACTACTTACCTTAGAGAAACTACGTAATACGAGTATATTACGTAAGTATTAAGTTATATTAATATTTAAATTAACTAATCTATTAACTTAATATTAATTTAATATTAATATTAAGTTCTTATTAACTTAAAATTATTAATAATAGTTTATTAATAGAATATTTCGAAAATAAATAATAATATTTCTACTAGCGCGTAATACTCGCTTAGCTTATAACTCGTAATATATTAACGCTACGTATTTTATTTTTAGATTTTTAGATTTTTTTCGAAAAGTTTATCTAGAGAGACTCTTATATATACTCTATAGATTTATAAGACTTATAAAAAATTATAAGTTTTTTATTTTAGCGTACTTTTAGAAATCGATAGTTAACTACTTACTAATTTATTACTAATTAAGAATTAAATTAAATTATCTCTCTTTCGAGTATTTATTAAAGATCTATTAATAATTTATTAATAGTCTATTCTAAATAATTTAGTATTTTATTTAACTCTCTAATACGAGATACTATAAATTCTAATTAATTTAGTATATATAATCTATTAATAGTCTATTATAATAAATATAATAATACGTACTATTTTAGTTAATTT
>JAEUBB010000005.1:28438-97032 GCA_018257885.1 Parmelia sp. 050094
CGATATATAGTTCTTATTATATAGTCTATATTATCGAAATTAATTTTCTATTAATAGACTATAGATAGAAAATTTCTAACTAGTCTAGTCTCTATAAGATATAGAGAAAAGTACTATTATAAATATACTTTAAAAATTAGAAATTTATAACTATATATTAGATTTCTAGTTATATATTAAATTTATAGAGTATTTATTAATTATTAATATATTTCTATTAATATATAGGCTAGCGAGAATTTCTTTTATTATTTAAGCGTTCTTCTTCTATACTATATTTACTCTCTATCTAGTTATCTTATTTAATTTACCTCTATTAAACTTAACTCTAGATATAATTCTAATAGCTTTTAATTAACTCTTTTACTACTTATTAAACTCTTCTATAATACTATATATTAGATTTCTAGCTATATATTAAATCTATAGAGTATTTATTAATTATTAACTTATTCTTATTAATATATAGGCTAGCGGGGATTTCTTTTACTATTTAAGTATTCTTCTTCTATATTATATTTACTCTCTATCTAGTTATCTTATTTAATTTACCTCTATTAGACTTAACTCTAGATACGGTTCTAATACTAATATTCTATATAGTTAGAATTCTAATTATATATAGCTATAAATATTATTTATAATCTAAATCTATAATTATAATATAGATATACTAACTATCTAGCTAGTAAATAGCTATATTTATACGAAGAAGCTAGTCTAGCTCTAGCTATAAGTTCTATATAGAGGTTTCTTCGTAATATCTAAATAGTTAGCTCTATTAGAGTTAGAAATAACCTATTTTTTAACTATACTATATAGTCTCGAATAATAAGTACGTACTATCTAGATATAAATACCAAAAAAAAAAGTATATATACTAAAAAGCCTATAAGGCTAGCCCTATATATATCCTAGTAGTAGCGCGGCCTTCGGCCGCGATAGCCTTTCTTGTACCTTAAAAAAACAACAGCTATTGATATCTTTTGCAAAGGATCTAGCACTATTCGAAAGATCTGTACAATGATCCTGTGTGCTTTGGTCTGGTCAAGGGTTCGGTCGCCTGTCCTAACAAGAACCACAAGTTATGTATCTTCACTTAGGCGCAACGAGTCATCTGCTGCCTCAGCACCCCACAAACACGAATGGATTGTAATACTCCCAGATCGTCCAGGTGTGCTTCAGAAGAGGATGCAAGTACGCGCGTGAGTATCGAAGCTGCCGAGCGATTCTCAGATTTCCAACCGTGTTCCAGGGATCACCTTAATGCTTTGCATGCTAGCATGGGAAGCGGCCTCTGGAAGCTCGGAGGTATGGTCTTAGCGACGCGCTTGCAGCAGTGTATTTCTCTCGTCCTTAACCTTCTCTTGAATCTACAGGAGCCATTCTTGAAGATGTGATCAAGGAGGGAGAAGACCCAAAGATCAAAGGTAGTATGATGCTTGCCTTTGCTAAGTCGAAGAAAGACGTGCTCGAGGCATTGCGACAGGACATTTATTTCAAGGAAGGTGTATGGGATTGGAACAACATAGAAATCCATCCGGTATATCTAGATGTCCCGTCATGATCTGTTCAAGCCGTTTCGCTAATTATCATGAGTTTAAATCTGCGTTTGGGCAATCTCCTTAGAGCGTCAATGTATTCCATAGACTTGGAATCACGACCTTCTGCCTGTTGAAGCTTCAACTTGTAAGATTGCGACACCGTTTGCTGGTTTGAACATGGTCAGATTATACACTTTTGACCACGCTTGCTTTAACGTGCTCCAACCCTTTGAGCGAACCAGTAATTGCAGCAAAACCTCAATCAGAGCTTGGCTTTCGGTTCCTGCTGTTTAAGCATAGCTTCCGCAACCATTCTACGCTGAACCTTTCCCGTCGGTGTCTTTGGCATATGATCGGTCAAGAAGATCTGCGACCATTTAGGATTTGAGCAATTGGAGAAATCGAGAGAAGTAGTTTCATCATACCTGTTTCGGGACCTTGAATTTAGCAACTCTGGCCGTAATCCATTTGCGGAGCTCTTCAGGGGTCTTCTTCTCTCTATCTTTCAGCACCACAGCTAGACCAATATCTTGGCCGTACATCTCGTCTGCGATGGCAAAGGAGACAGCTTCTGCCACAGCCGGATTCTGCGATACGACATTGTCGACCTCAACTGGGCTTATTTTTTCACCGCCTTTGTTTATGAGTTCTTTAATTCTACCAGTAATAATTACGTACCCGTCGTCATCCTGCTTGCCTTGATCGCCCGTTCTGAAATAGCCATGTTTAGTAAACGAATCCCTGTTTGCTTCGGGATTATTAAGGTATCCTTTCGTCACATTCTCGCCTCGGATGCAGATTTCTGCCTCGCGGCCTTGGGGGACCTCGCTGCCATTTGGGTCAAGAATCTTCACCTCAACGCCTTGACCAATGCCCACACTTCCCGGGTATCTTTTGGCCGGAGGCAGAGGATTCGATGTCATCTGATGAGCACCTTCGGTCATTGCATAAGCTTCTAAGACTGGGGCGTTGAAAGCTTGTTCGAGTTCGTGAAAAGTCTTTGGAGATAAAGGAGACGAGCACGACCGAATGAAACGAATCTCGGGCAATTGTGACGGAAGCTGGGATAATTTCCTGAGTCAGCGGATACCTGTTAATAATGCAGTTTGAGTCTCAGAACCGCATTGAGAAGCAAAGTCAAGTCTTGCTGATAACGGCGATGACGTACTGACTACAAAGTGGTAATTAGGCAGAACTTACTGGATTTCGAAGCAGAATTTGATGGATCGTTGGGACAGCCGTATACCAATTGGCCTTGTACGTGATGAAGTTGTCCCAGAATTCCGAGGCTGAGAAGCGCGCCGGAACGATAACAGATCCGCCAGAGTAGAGGGGCGCCAGAAAGCCTGCGAGTAATCCATGGACATGGAAGAGAGGCATGACCAACAAAGTCCGGTCCTTCAACGTCAATTTGTACGTAGTCTGCACGTTCTCTGCAGCACTCAATTATTTTTGGGAACCGTAAGTCAAAATCTTCATTCACGCACTCATTGTCCTTGTCAAATTCCGATGTGTCAAAGGCACCTTGAAAAGACAGTCAGATGGACCATCTGTGCAGACACCATGCCCAGGACATACCGCTTTCGGTCTTCCTGTGGTCCCGCTTGTATGTAAAACGAGCGCGATATCATCAGGCTGCGCCTTTTGAATCTCCTGACCATCTTTGCCTGATAGGTTGCCCAAATCCTTGATGTCCAACACGACTTCACGACCGTTCCAATAGCATTCAGCAATGGCAGCCTTATACTTTCGCGCTGCGCACACGACGGGTTCATTCCGATGGAAAGACCCCCGAGAAACGAGAGTGATAGCAGAGCTGAGATCGTGGATATAGAATTCGAATTCTTCTTCTTTGTACGCAGGATTGAGCGGAGCGGCGATGGCTCGCTGCCAGGATGCCGCTAGAAAAGCGACGACGAATTCGTAGGTATTTGGTAAAGCAATTGATACAGCAGTTTGAGGGGCAATGCCGAGGTGTGCAAGTTTTCTCTGGAACGACGAGACGTGAGAATTGAGCTGTAGATAAGAGATAAAAAGTGCATCGGGCTTCCCGGGCACAATGATAGCTGGCGTTTGTCCTGTACGCGGGAGGGTTGTAGATAAGGTTGCCATTGAGGTTGCTATGTACAGGATGAGAAACTACACAGACATGCGAAGACTGGAGATTGGTGAAATGAGTACTTGAGAATCATGGTCTATGAGAAACAACGATGTAACACTTACCCGCATGACGTCGATGAGACCCTTTAAACTGGAAGAATATAAAAAGACGCCAAGGGCGCAAGAACTTGGCAACAGCCACTAGAGTAATAAGGTAGGTAGGTACCTTAACTAGGAGAATTTACGCCCCTTCCCTCCGTGACTGTTTGACCATAATTGTTTTTCAAGTCTTATCCATCTATCTCATCATGGCTCCCGATTCCGTAGCCAAACCTATGCGGCCCGGCCTTTCCCTCTATGCCAACCTCCTTGACCCTTCGTCCAACAAAGATTCCACTCCGGGAACCATCTCAAGGGCCCCTGTAGTCTTCAAGCAACCTGCCGAAGAGGATTCACCCCAAGACAAAGCAGCAGCAGATAAGCAGCAGATAAATGCCGGTAGATATGAGCCTACTTCTTTGTGAGGTTGCCATATTTCTAGGTTCTGGTTTAGCTCACACTTTGCGGTTTGTTACAATACATAGCTTCTCTACGCTTTCAACCAACAAAAAGGCCTCACTTGTCAGCCCAGAAATCGAAGCCCAAACCTTCGGCCCCAAGACCTTCTACGGCGGCTCCTTCAACTCTCCTGTTAGATATCGGTCCACCCGAATCAGCGAGCGTGACAGGACGTCCCCTTGCGAAGACTACGCTCGCGGATTGGACAGCAGAGGGCCAGGACAACGATGTAAATGGATTCTATGGCGGTGAGAAGCGACAGCGCGGCGGTAGGAAAAAGCGAAAGAAGAACAAGGAAGAATCCCATGTCCCTCAAAATTGGGATGACATTTACGATCCGTCTCGTCCTAATAGTTATGAAGACTATAAGCACAGCGATGAGAGGATCATAGAAATCAGGGAATGGAAAGACAAGCTTTATGCGCATCGCTTGGCGAAGAGACGTGATAGTGACTCAGAGAGCTCGAGTAATGAGCATAGATCTCGCCTGACAAGTATGCTCCTTTCGCCTCTCGGATCAGTAGATGCTGACTATCGTTAGAGCAATTTGCGCCTCCAGGTTCTTCCTTCGCGCCTCCTCGATCATTTGACAATGATCGTTCATCACGAAACAACGCCCAGCCAATTGAAGTGACGACCGATCCGACAGGCGATGATTTGTACGCTCGACGAATGAGTCTTTCTCAAGCTATTAGTCCAGCTAAACCTGTCAGTCATGAATTGCTTGCTCATCAAATCGATCCGCTCTCGTTTTCGCAGCCACTGCCCCCACCACCACCAGTAGCCTCAGATCCACCATTGCCTGTAATCAGTCCGCCGCCGCCGGCAAGCATATCCCGAGCGCCTGTGCGTTACAACCTTCCTGCGGCGCCCGCTGAAATACCATCTTCAGAAGCAGAGCTCGAGGACGCTTTGCGGACCGACGTAAAACAAGACGAGTTGTCGGACGATGCTCCACGCTCTCTGCGACCTGGTCAAAAAGGATTTGCGGAACGCTTAATGTCGAAATATGGATGGAGCAAGGGTTCGGGTCTTGGTGCAAGTGGCTCTGGTATCGTCAATCCTCTCCGTGTGCAGATTGAGAAGCAAAAGAAAAAACCCGACTCAGAAGGTGGAGGCTTTGCGGGTCCAGGTGGTAGAGGCAAGATTATTGGAGGTAAGAAGAAGGGCGGCCCTAATGCTGATTCGGAAGATGGTAAATTTGGGGCCATGAGTGAAGTTGTCGTTTTACGGGGAATGGTTGATGGTATGGACCTAGATGCAGAGATGGAAGGACCAGGCGACGGAGGCTTGATGCAGGAGATTGGAGAGGAGTGCGGAGATAAAGTCAGTAGGATCCGAAAAATTGTTCACTTTTGCGCAATTACTCATAGCGACAGTATGGCCGCGTGGAGAGAGTCTTTATCGATCGTAGCGACGCCTCCAAGGCCCCAGTCTTTATCAAATTCACCAGTCAGTTGTCGGCGCTGAGGGTACGTTTCCACCGAGGAGTACTCCTGGACATCAAGTTGACCCGTCATAGGCTGTAAACGCTCTTGAAGGGAGGATATTCAACGGCAATATTATTTCTGCGAGGTTTTTTGACAACGAGAAGTTTGAGATTGGCGACTACGATTAAAATGACTATACAGTCCTTACACATTCCTTATTGACATTCGCTCCAGCTTGAGAGATATTCTTCTATCCTCCGAAGTGATTCGCCACGATCAGTGAACGTAGCGCCGATGTTGACGATTGTGCTTAGCTAGTGGAGACTCGAGAAGTTCGCCACTAGAAGTATTTTACTTAGCAACAAGAGATGGACTTTAAATCGGGTTGGAAATTGAGGCTGTTCGAGCACGCAAACCCTTTTCTTGGCGGATTAACATTGGAGCAAGGATACCTCATGAAAAGTGATAAAAGCCAGCCTTCTGAACAAACAAGACATCAGCTAAATTATGTACATTCAACAAAGCGCTGGAGGCTAATTTCTACCTCCAATACCACAACCAAAGAAAGAGGCCCGACTAAAATGAATGCCATTCTGTACAAGCTGGCAGGGCACACCAAAACGCCTGGAAGTGGATTCGGAGAAGAACATCTCGATATCATTATTATATCTCTGTGCCGTCCATAAAGGGGCCAGCATTTGACTGGACCGTGTGCGTTCATGCCGTTACTCTTGAGGCTCCGTTCTCAACCGTTGTAGTCATCAAATTGGCGCACCTCAAGACGTGAGCAACTGGCCTCGGTAGCCATGGCAAAATAGAGACTGCCTACTTAGTCAAACGACAAATAAGTGAACCAACGTGAAGTCTAATATGCCGGCCTCGAACCCAAATTTCCTCGTTTCTCTTCGGTGTCAATGTGCCAAACCACGTAATTCGGTAGCCCTACTACTTGGTAACCAGCTCGTTTCGCCATTTTGGCAAAACCCTCTGTCTCCGCCTGATTTTCAAAGGCGTAGCACGGGAAGTTAATGCCTTGGCGAATCGTTAGCAGATATTTCATGGATCTGTCTATGTGCTCTAACCCACCTGATCTGTGTACATCGGCCTTCACTAAAATATTGACGCCGCCAACTCCATCTAATTCTACCTCCTCATCTTTGTTATTCCGCCAATCGCCTAGTGTAACGAGGTACTTTCGTTTGGTATTGTACTCCTTGTAGCCTATTTCGATATTAGCTACAATCTTTTATGTAGATGGAAGCGAGTCAAGCACGCACCCTCGGCTAAGACTACGTTCTTATCTAGCGAATCTGCAAGTTTGCGACCTGTGTCAGACTCTATCCATGAGTTGTAGTCGACTGCCGATACTATTAGCATTCCCTTGAGCTTGAGATTCATTTAGGAGAAGAGTAACTGACATCGACCTTCAATATCACGGCCATTTTCGTATCGATGAAACCAGATGTCTGCAATCTCAGTACTAGTCCCACAATTGCAAAAAAAGGGCGTACGTACTTGGCACTAGGATGTCTTTGTTGTGATCCATGAAATCCTCGAGAATCTTTCCAGGGCTATCCTGGATATCGACATCTCTCCAATACACCCAAGAGTGCGTCGGCTTCAGTGCCGTGTAGAGAAGGTAATTCCGAGCCCTAGCAATCGCCTTCCGCCTAGGTCCCTGAGCTTTGAATCCATGCCTTTCTTCAACGCTCTGGCCGACGATGGCCCCAAAGTCTTTCTCGACAATCAGCGCGCTATGAAATGGTATCTTATCGGTCCGTTTCTGAACTCTGTCCAACTCTGCTGACAACACTGCCAACGTGTCATCCGTAGAGTCGCCTACCAGGAAGGCAAGATCGATGAGGTTGTGAGGATATGTAAGCTCAGACAGAAGGTCAAAGTATTTGCTAAGATAAGGAGCTGCGTCACGCAGGGGAGTCAGAATCAGCACGCGCTCCTCATTGACAGCAGCCCTGGGAGTAGACATAATTCCATTGAGATCAACATTCTGGATGGATGGCGACTCGACCTCAATGGGAGCGTGATGATTGTAGAGCACTGGGGTCTGTAGGTGTGCGTGCCACTGTGCTTGCTCGTTCATAGTCATTGCCATTGGCGGTTTTGCGGGACCCCAACAATAGAACCTAATGGCCAGACAGAGATGGTTAGACTTCTGCATGTACCATAGTTACAATCTTCGAACTCGAGGTTACCTTTGCATCTCCCGCGACGAAGTACTGATGCCTCCCCATAATATCAATACTACTATGGCCAGAGCAACGAAAGAAATTGTTCGAGTCCGAGTGAGATAGTGAAGAACAGCTCTATAAGGTGGCAGACGTGCTTTTGTTGATTTCCAGGTCACGCCGCCCTTGGGAAGCAGCATAGCGTTGGGGAGGAGGTGTAAGAGGCGAACGCCTCGCTTGGAGGCGACGTCGTGCACGTTAAACGAGCTGTCAGTAAGGAATTGACGAGCTCGATGCTCTTTAGCACGAGTGCTTTAGCGTCGAGTCATGTATAGGGGTTTACAGGCCAGGCAATGGATTGGGAGACGATCGTTGATAGATGAATAAATATTTGGATGTCCGTATACCGTCGGAAAACCCCCTGGTCACGAAAGAATATAGACCAAGCGTCGCTTGGCATTTTTACGGACCAATTTTAGCGTAATGTAGGGAATAACTTGGCATCTATAAAGGTCCCTGAAATTGCCAAGACTCTTCTCGGATACCCTAATGTCCCACCCAAAAGATCGGGTGGGTCACCTAGACAGTGCGCTTGAACTCTAAGACTACAGCCCCGATAAAGCCCTCAAAGCCACCCCTAAAGATCCCCTGCCTCGAGGTTGTTATCCGAAAGCGCTTCTTAGCATGTTCAGAACCTTTTAATGGATCCTGCCTAAACTTTTCCACAGCACTCTCCTGCTATGATAAAAGATCAGGAATTAGGACCTAACAGACTCCTTGCCCTCTCACAACGGCCAAACAGTCTAATCTCTCCTGATTATCACAGGATATCTATAATGATATCTATCAATCAGAGCTTGCTTTTGACTTCCGAAACTGGTGGTACGGTAGAGGACACAAGGGACCTGGTACATATACCCGAGAGCACGTTGATACATTGACGCCCTTCCCTACTTTGAAGGCATAGCTTCCTACTGTCATAGGCCAGTCGGGATTCTATTCATACAATCAATCTCGCCTTCGAGGTTAAACCCTAGAGTGTTAATTTATCCAAGATCCAGGGTACCGAAAGAGTATAGAAGCGAGTATCTACAGAAGGAGCCGAAGAAAGGAGGATTCCT
This sequence comes from Parmelia sp. 050094, assembly GCA_018257885.1. Taxonomy (NCBI): domain Eukaryota; kingdom Fungi; phylum Ascomycota; class Lecanoromycetes; order Lecanorales; family Parmeliaceae; genus Parmelia; species Parmelia sp. 050094. The sequence continues at coordinate 37,378 of JAEUBB010000005.1, forward strand.
ATCCACGAGTGACGCACTCTACAGGCAGCAAGATACCCGCTTTAAAGGATTTTGCCCAGAAAAAACACCCGGTAGACTGCTCGGATGTGGGAGTGCGTCAATGAATCAAAATAGGGCGTACATATATTACAATAATAAGCCTTCCTGAAAGATTCAGCTTCTTCATTGGAAGGTCTTGATGGCTCTCCAAAAGCTAGACTTTAGTGTATGCGCACCCGGTAGTCTTCAATTTCTGCTCACGTTTCTCCTAGACCGGGCTGCTAATCCCGTAGTGGCGGATGAAAGTGTTGACACTGTACTCGGTGTCACACAAATTCCCATGTGCTTTTTTGTTCGAGGTCAGTAGCATGGTTTGTTCCACGTCTCACGTTGCTGGACTCGCTGCATCAATGTCGCAATTCTTTCTTCTAACACTGCAATGGCTACCGCTTGGGCCTCGATAAATTTGTCCTGCGACGCGATTACTGAGGCCTGGTGCTCGTCGTATTTTAGCATGGCCTTCAACGTTCCAAATTTCGTATATCCTACAAATATAAGTCCGAGTGTTGGAATTGCTGGACAGGATAAATAGATTTACCTGGTCTCTGGTTTTTGTGCTGACACCCCTCTAAGAACTGAGGAGGGAGACGGTGCTCCACCTCTGTTATCAAAGACGAGAACTCGCTCCGGCGTTTCCGTTCTGCCCTTTTGTGGGCGACTTTGGGCTCGACCAACTGATCCCCATCCAAGCTGTCTGTTTTGGCGGTATGGCGTTGCGATGAGATCCATCGGAAAGAGGGATCGGCTCTTAACGTCCTGGTAGACGCCGATGATTCGGTATTGGTCAAAATCGAATTTCCGGTAGAGTGTACATCATAGCGAGAAACGCATTGACGTTTCTCTCTAGACGGGAAGCTGTCTTCGGGATCTCCGCTGAGCCTAGGCCGTTCATCACTGTTGATTGAGGATCGATGGCTCTGATGTAGTGCTTCATGCGCTGATTGATCCTCACACGAGTAGGAAACATATGAGCATCCTTGCCACCTACACGGAAAGCGCCGTCGAGTGTCTAGGGTTTCGGGCTTTTCAAATGTTGACGCATGGTAAGCATAGCAGTGCTTGAACGCAGACGATGTGGTTCGGCACGGGTCCCAGTCAACCGTGGTCTCACCATCACTGGGCGACCGAGTCTTTTTGAGAAACTCTTCGAAAGACGGTAGTCTACTTTCCACCGCTATCAATCAGCACTGTCTGAGATTCACTGTCTTCTCAATCGATAGACTTACACCTGCGTGCCCATTTTCGCAAGAAAACCAGCAAGGAGAAAGAAAGAAGCACAAGACCAAGATATGCAGCGATAAAATGTTTTGTATACGTGAATAACCTCGATCCAAAGGTGAATATTGTGGATAGAATAAGAGATTGTCTTGTACTAGTACTCTCTTGTCTTCAACCAAAATTCCGAGAGGGAAGACGATGAAGAAGAGCAAGTGTTTCTGGTGAAATGTCGACACTGCTTAACAGGTGTGAGGTTATGCATACACATTTGCACCTTTTCAGGATTCGGTTTCCAGTCCCAATGACTGAGGTGCCCTTACTGCGAATGACAGGTTGACAGCCTGGTAAACCTTGAGATACTACATGGTATCGAAGGACAGCGAGGATGATGAATCCCGGCGATCTGTTAGCGCAATGCATATTGAACAGGCGATCCGCTTCGACCATGCATTCCCGATTGTGACGTGTTCGTTATCCATACCGCGCATTCGATGAGCGTGATCGGCGTTGAAGAAGATGTAGAAGTGCTGCATTATTTCGCATAAGAAATGACGATGGTTTCGTATCAGAAATGACGTTGTAAAATATTGCAACGCTTTTTAGTTTAGAGAATGGTATTATGCTTTTCCCTGACCCCTAACGAGAGCACACAGAGCGTATTGTAAGATACAGAAACAGCGAGCCAACGATATGAACATGAATCCGAGAACACGGATGAAGACAGCATGCAATTAAAACCGCGTACCACTTTTGTAGCACCACGGAGGAGACCGACCGGAGCTGCCTGAACGAACAGACCCTGCAAGAAGCCCACCATTATCTCATACTTCAAGAGTCCTTACTAAGCTAGGCAATCTATTCTCCAACTTCTCCGCACGTCACCGCCTATGTATCTCGCTTCGAAACAATGCATCGCTCGCACATTTGTCTAAATGAATGGACCTTCGCTCAACGCCCAACGATCCATCATGCAGGCAAAGAGTGATGCACACGCCAATTAGGTAGCGACGTCACGAAAATTCTCACAGCGGACAAGGAAACTCTACAGGATAAGCTGTAAGAGCCCTGCGATGAGGGATGTACTGCCCATAATTGCTGGGAAGTTGACCTCGTTGTGCCCAGCAGAGCTCTTACCAGTGGGTTTAGAAGAGCTCGAGGCTGATGCTTTGGTACCGGCACCTCCTGGCTTTGACTCGCTGCCTTGACAAACGTAGTTGCCCTTGATGACCTGCTTGCTATTCTTATCGGCAGAGAACGCGCTGCAGTCCAACTGACCGGAACTCTGCATGTTGAAAGCTCCTTGCACTTGAGTCAGAGCAGGAAGATCAACCCTGACGAACAATTAGCTCTACGATTTTATTATCGAAAACAAAACGCTCACTCGGTGAAGTTGCCGTTGAAATCCAAGGCACCTTTAATGACGGAGAGTTTCTGGAATCCGTTGATTTGCTTTAACATTGTGTTATTTGCTATCTGGAAGCTGGCGTTTACAGACACAAGTTGAGGGATTGAAATGTTGGTCAGATCGGTATTGTCGACGAAGATGAGGCCGCCACAAGTAGTCAAATTGGGTGCTGCAAAAGACGTCATGGTGTTGCCGTAAAATCCTAGGTCCTCGGAGACGTTGGCAAGGGATGGCAGGAGGACAGAACTGCAATTGCGGAAGGTCATGTTCTGAGCAGTTTGGAGCATGGGAAAAGTAGTAGTAAGCCCAGACACGAAACCGTCATTGGCCTCAATGTCCAGAGAACCATTGATGCTAGTGACCTGCAAGCTTATGTTTTGCAAAGAAGGATTGTTGTTGACATTGAAGGTGGAGACCGATTCCAGGTTATTGATGCCTTGCAGTGAGCTGAGTCCAGTGTTGGTGATGAGAATGCTATTGGCTTTACTGATGCCAGTGCCTCCGAAGGACATCTGTTGCAAAGCAGGTAGAGCGGTGAAGCTCAACGCTGAGACCTGCGTGAGTTGAGGAAAAGAAAGCTGGGACAGCTCGGTCAACCCCTCGAGCTCAAAGCCCCCAATGGTTTTGAGGGACCCGAAGGACAAACTTGAAAGATTACCGGCATTGGTGACAGTCAAATTGCCAGTAATGACTTCTACAGTGTCGATGGACAGTGACTGATGGCCCGATTGATCCTGTGGGATGGCTAGACCGCTGGGAATGGTAACAGAGCCGCTGTAGGTTGTGCAGTGGGCAAGGCTCGAGGCATCTGCTGATGCTATGATTGTCATCGTAGCGGAATTACTGCATTGAGCTGCCATCACTAGATTAGCATTGCCCCTATCAAGGGCTGACTACTAAGTCTCGTGTTGGATGTAGTGGGGCTCAAGTGGAGGCGTGGCTGCTCAAATGAGGCCGGGAGAGTGTCTCACCTAACGCAGTGCCTGCGAGGGCGAGCGCTGGCAGGATGTATGTTATCATGGCCATTGTGTGTAATATGTGATGGATACGATAACTAGAGAGAAACAAGGTCAGCTTCGTGTAGAGGATTAATGAACAGGTCGTGGGTGTGACGGATGCATGCCAGGAGCTGTTGGAGTAAACATGGCACAGCGATGGCGACTATACAGCGTGTAAAGGAGGCGACGAGAGAGGTCTGGAGACTTACAAGAAGCAGTGGATTAAAAGCTGCAGATGATTGAGTGTGATGATGATTCTTCGCGGATAGAGGTGGTGGATTAGTGGGAGGAGAAAGTCAAGTTGTTGGCGAGGTCGGAAAAGATGCAGCGAGTGTAGAGAAGAAAGGAAGAAGGCAAGTATTAAAGTATTTTAAAGGCTAGCCGACGTGAAGCTCCGATTGAACCTCAGAGGAAGGCACAGCTGATGAATGTGAAGATCACTGATGAACGAGAGTCAGGCACGATGACCTTGATGATTGATGAAGATTCGAAGAAGGCCCTCGAAGGATTTTTGGGGAAGAACGGGGAGGAAGCAGGAAATGAGAGCGGAACGAGTCTCTAGAAAAAATAGGCGGGAAAAAGGAGGCCCTTGCCTATTAGCGTTGCCACAGCCAACGAGAGCTTATTAGCGGCTCCAAATCCACCAGTATCCTTGCTGCACCATACCTAATCCAGCTACCATATTCAGAGCTCCCGACCCACCTTTGCCATTATCTCTCATTTTAATTGGTAGATAAGGAAGTATATCATGAGTACGAAGACCATTATTTCGACGCCCGTACTACTCCGTATTCTACAGTCTACGCAGCCTTGAACGCGTTGACACTGACTCGAACCCGGATGACATGTTCTATGCGTGAATGACATCCACTCGAAATGAATGGAGAACAACAAATATTTCGGGATGAGGAACGGTAGCTAGAGGTGTTGTGAAGGGAGTGTTGCTTTCTGGGGATTCGGGAAGCTCGTGCATTTGTGCACTGACAGCTTCAAGATACGCCCATCCTTGCAAGATCTTCACAGTCGCTAGTTCAGTTAGTACCGCTTGGGAAGGACTGGGCCCCGCAACGACCAAGCGATGGCGGCGTTTGGTACGGTTGTTCTGCTATTGAGTACACCCAAGGGCGCAATATAGTCGCATTCTCGGCTGCTCGGCTGTGTCAGCCAAATCCACAGGCAGTCTGGACTCCATCTTAGTGGTGTGTACTCGTCATCAGTGGCAATTGTGCGCTTCCTGGGTTTGCAAAGATGACAAGCTGTCTTGGGAAGAGCTCGAACATATGCACGCCGGATCAATCTTCAATACATACTCGGAATGGGACGACAGCGTGCCAGGCCAATACTGAAACGTAAATGTCAGGGAGCAAGCATGCAGTTTGTTTCGCAAGGCCGCTAAAGTCGATGATCTGCATTAAAGCAATAAAGCAAATCTCTCTTGACGCCTCAACCGTTCGTGCCAAGTACCATGATTAATCTCCGCTATCAAGGAGCCAGTCACATCAGTCTTAAAGTAGCTGCGTTCACTCAATTTGGCAGATTGTGCGTAGCCTAATTTTACATGTCTATCGATCACATACGAGTTACATGGTACAAGTCATCGAAGCTGGGAAGTCAGCCCTCGAAACTTTGCTTGATTTATGTGGCAAGCACCAGATAAGTCTATGCAAACAACGAGCGACAGGCTACAGCCTACTACATTTGACCTTCATTACAAACCCAAATAGATGTACGCATGGGAAACAGCGCCCTAACAATTTGTACATTTCGGTTCTGGCGACTGACGTCTTTTAGCGCTGATTCGGTACCACAATCTCACTGATAAATTCACCAGACAAACCGTGTGAGGCTATTATTGTCTTGACCCCGTTGTTCCATGCCTGGTCCCACTTCACGATTCCGACTTCGTCCTGAGACTGCTCGAAAATTGGCAAGCCACCATACAATGCGGAGCAATACAGAGCTCAATCCCAACACAGTGGCAGTGTCCCGATCACAAAATGAAGATCCTTCTTGCAACGGTAATACTTCAGCAGAAGGGTTAGCTGCAGCGACTGCAAGCAGGACAATGCCGAAGAAAAGACAGAGGCGGTCACTCGAGTCTGGGGGGTACCCTGCTCCCCTTTCAGCGAAAAGAACTCGAGTCCAGACATCTGATCCCCAGCAAAACGCATTAAGCGAACACTCACAAGATCATTCACAGATGCCTAGCCATCTACCAAATGTTGAAGCTAATCCGTCGTTCGATCGGCCTGCTGAGCCCCATAGAACTAATGCTCCACTGATAACACCAAGGAGATCGCGGCTTGTTACATATAAAACGAGGGCTGTTGACGCTTCTCCATCCAAGATTGGAATTCCAAGCCCGACCACCTCAACGTGTCATATCTTGGAAGAAGCTTGTGCCCACCTCGTCAAGATGGAACCGATGTTGCAGCCACTTATCGAGAAACACTATTGCCGAGTCTTTTGTCCGGAAGGTTTGGCAGAAGAATGCGATCCATTTAGAAGTCTTTGTAGCAGCATTATGGCCCAACAGGTTTCTGGTGCTGCGGCCTCGTCGATCAAGAAAAAGTTCGTAGGACTCTTCAACGGGCCTCTTGACGAGGAAATTAAGGTCTTTCCTACACCTGCCCAGGTTGCGGCTTGCGGTGTTGCTTTCCTACGTCAGGCTGGCCTCTCGGAGCGGAAAGCTGAGTACATAAAAGGACTTGCCCAGAAATTTGCGAGTGGAGAGCTGAGTGCTGCGATGTTAATCAACGCTAGCGATGAAGAAGTACTCGAAAAATTGACCGCCGTCAGAGGATTGGGCAAATGGTCTGTTGAAATGTTTGCGTGCTTTGGGCTAAAGCGAATGGATATCCTTTCTACTGGAGACCTTGGTGTTCAGCGCGGTATGGCCGCTTTTTTGGGCAAAGACGTAAAAAAACTGAAGGCCAAGGGAGGAGGTAAAGTGAGCAACTTCCCCCGCCCTTGACTTCCTTGTCCACACCATGGCTCGAATTGCAAGATACATTCCGGGAGCATATTGACTCCTGCAACTGTGTTGTAAATCTTTTTGAAGTTGAGAGAGAGAAAAGTTTACTGATTGAAGGTTTCGCAGTGGAAGTACATGTCAGAGCAGGATATGCTTAAACACTCTGAAAAATTTGCGCCATATCGCAGTGTTTTCATGTGGTACATGTGGAGGGTTGAAGATGTCGACATCAATGTAGTTGAGGAGGCATAATAAAACTTGTCAGCGAAGGCAATTCTGTTCTTTACGCTTTTCCATTTCGGTATGTGGAACTTCTACATTGATTCCATATGGCTGCTGATACCGGTACACCCCCTTTCCCTACTTATACACCCCCCCCAAATCAAGGCTAGAACCAGCTAAATATCGCCTCGTTCCCATACATCTAGGCCGGTGTCTGATCACCTCGTATAGTACCTCGCGCAGCTTCTTGACGTAGGTCTATAATGTGCAGGTCTTTAGAAAGCCTCGATGACCGCGGTCTCTTCTTGATTAGCTCTCTGGCTAGCTGTCCAGGAAGGCCTTGATTATTGCTACGCTTACGGCTACCTCTACGCTCTCTACGACTACCTCGTCCCCCCCCGAGGCCTAGCAGTTGTGTCATTATTGCTCCGCTAAGATAGGTATCCCTCTACTCGCTTAAATTGCATATAGTCATGGCATCCTCATGTAGCTCTGAGGGTACGCCTAATGCGCCTCGGTTTTGGTGGGATACATCTCACAGAAAGCCCATCGCGCTTCACTTGGGGTTAATAAGTAGGAAAACCACAACTATCCGTGCAAGACAAAAGGAAAAGATTGACGTTCCCAATGAATTTGAGCGCTATGTTTTGTTAGGTCTGGCAACAAGATAGGCATGTTTTGGTTTGTTTGAATAATCGAGGAGTCAAGCAAGTAGAATTTTCGTTTTCTGATGCCTCTCCGACTATTCTACCACCATGCAACGATCTTCTATATCTGCACATGCTCTTGCTTAGACAAATATTCAAGGCTTAATGCCACACTACCGCGGCACTGGCATTCGCATAGCTACCTCGTAGACTCGGAAAGGCCTTGTAGGAGGATTTCAAGAATTTTTCGTGTTGTTTCGCCCATGTACAGTAACGAAAAGACCGCTTTAGCAATCTAATGGCATCACAATGAAGAAATAACCTGCAGATATAGCTCCCAGAATAGCACGTACTTCTGGTTTCTTATTTAGCTTCACTTTTTCGTCTTGCTAACAACCATGGCTTCCAAGTCATCGCGCTCCCTCGACTCCGATTCGATTTCTTTGATGATAGGCGAGAGATATGCATAGTCCTATGAAAAATGAGCCTCTGGTACGGGTCGAAGAAGCTTGAAGAGTAATTCACCTCCTCAGGCTTCGTTTGCTGATCCTTGGGTAGCAATTGGTGGGCAAGAGAGCACTTAGACATATCAGCAGCCCGCGGATCATCCAACCAAAGCAAGAGATGTCATTTCGACCCACCTGGAAAGCTCTTCGAAGTCGGAAGACGCGGTCGTAGGCTTCCTTGGGCGGTAATCGTTTCAAGGCGAGTAGGACTGTATCAGACTCTTCGGGGATGAGATCATCGGCCCTCGAGTTCCTCAAGGTCAGTTCAATCTCTCCCGTAGATGATGAGCGATGTAATTGGGAGCTTCCAAAGAATGACAGAGGAATTTAGGCCACTCTATTTGTTGGATGAGATAGAAGATTAATTACCTGAGACCGAGTTTCCTGTATCCTGCAGCATCGGCGTACCAATTGGCCAATGGCATCATCCACCGTTTTAACCACGGCCTCTTCATGATATACCCTGCGAGTGATGGTGCCGACATGATTACTGATGACTGCAGTTGTCTGGCGCGTAGTAAATGAGATCTTGAGAGTTTGGATGATGGACAATGGTCTTCTTTGGTATTGTACCGTGTAATTTTGTGCGCTAAAATAGACCTGCCGCACCGCTTCGAGTAAATATGCTGTGCAGCCGGGAACAGCAACCCGAGCAAATATTGATCCTGAGGTGTGCCTTCTCCGCTCCAAAGTTGGCAACGTTCAAGACGCCCGCGCCTAGCCTCCACTCCGTATTCCTTTCAACAGCAAAACTTCCTGATGCCCTCGAGCGGGATGAAGCTGCCACATCGTTGAGATCTTACCGCAGGGTTGACTGCCAGCGATCAACGACTAGATCCTGCCCGATGCCTTGCTGAGCCCCGCTCCGGCCTCTGTCTTCCCAGAGATGTCCTTTGATCGGAATCACACCTCCCCAATCGCTACTCAAAATACCGAAAAGGGAAGATCGAGCCCGCCAAGGACCCGTCTCGAGCGCTGGGTAAGAAAAATACCGGAAGTTTATGTGGTCCCAATATCTGGGGGACTTGCTGGTGCTGTTTCTGGACTTGTGAGCTGTCCACTAGATGTGATCAAGACCAAGTTACAGGCCCAAGGCGGCTTTCGAGCGTCGAAAGATGGGGTCAAGATTACGACTGCTGCATACCGGGGTGTTCACGGAACTGCTGCTACCATATGGAACGAGGAAGGCCTTCGGGGAATGTACCGAGGACTTGGGCCAATGCTTCTGGGTTATGTGCCGACCTGGGCTGTCTATCTGACGGTGTACAACAAAGCGCAAGCTTTCTTCCGGACAAAAACAGGTAAGCTGTCTTTACAAGCGACTTCGGAACTCAGCTCACTGAGACTTATGATCTAGACAACTGGTTTCTCGCAAATGTGTACGCTTCGCTTAGCGGGGGCGCATGCTCGACCATGGCGACGAACCCTATCTGGGTCATAAAGACGAGGCTTATGTCTCAATCAAGCTCGAGGATAGCCAGCAATCATTCAAAAGCTCCTTGGCACTACAAAAACACCTGGGATGCCGCAAGGGTCATGTATCGCACGGAAGGCCTTCTATCTTTCTATTCGGGTCTCACGCCAGCTTTGCTTGGATTGACACATGTTGCAATACAATTTCCTCTGTATGAAGTCTTCAAGGAGAAATTCACGGGTATTGGCAAAGGGCAAAAGGAGACCGATGAGGACCGGAGCCACCACTTCTACGGTCTCGCAATGGCTGTCTTCTTGAGCAAAGTCTGTGCAAGTACGGCCACTTATCCTCACGAAGTTGTTCGAACACGTCTGCAGACGCAGCAAAGATCATCTAGTACGCCTGTGTCACGGGGTATGCATTGGAGAGAAGGCTCAGCTAAACCAGGTGATCATGGACGGCCCCCTGGGTTCATCTCTCCTGCTGTAACTGAAATGCGATATCGGGGCACTGTGCAGACTTGCAAGACAATTCTCATTGAAGAAGGATGGCGAGGCTTCTACGCTGGCCTTGGTACGAATTTGATACGAGCTGTACCATCGGCCATGACGACAATTCTTACATTTGAATACCTCAAGAAGACCTTTTGCCAACTTCAGCGCGACGATCAACCAAACGAGGGAGCACTTGGGCAGTCCGTTTCGTAAGCTTTGCATCCTCCGTACTGCCTGCCTAAATTACCCATAATGGGCAGATCTCATGTTGCATCTATGAATATGATCAGTTGCTTAGAACGTACTTATTCTCCAAGATATGCGACCGAGAGCAGCAGATGTTGGCAAAATGGTCAAGCGCGGCCTTTGTGTTTTTGGAGCATGGCTGCCGCCCCATGGGCAAGGAGTCGTGACATTTCAAATATCGAAATGAAAGCTTTTGATAAGAGGGGTACCCGTCTACAACTGCGTTGGATAAGATGTGTACATAAGTGTTCTCGTGGACAGCTACGCTTCAATATTTTTTGATACTAACCTTTGATCTGAGTCGTGAGCTATATTCTGCTCCTTCTCGACACTTCTTCCGTATGTCCTCGGTCTATCGGTTCCCTTTAATGTTTTTCCCCTGATTTGCCTTCCCACAGCCATCACCGCCAATAGCAATAGATCATTCGTTGAGTGGCAGCAGCGATCGGAGCCGAATGACGGGTCCGATGGCTGCTGCCACTCCTTGACCTGGTTTGAAGCCGGACCCTTCGAAGCCTGGTACCAAAGTGAGGATCATCGGCCCAACGCCGTCCACCATATATGTGGTATAGTCAGAATGAGAGTCGATCCGACTATCCAGTGTTGTCTCGCTTGCCTGTCCTCGCTCTATGCAAGTCTTCATGGGATTGCGGGCTTCCCCTTCCTGTCCCCATTCCTGTCCCCATTCCTGTCCCCATTCCTGTCTTCTTCCCTGTCTTCTCCTGTGTTCCCACGATCAACTGTTTGATGGAAAGTTTTCCCTCAGGCCTTTCCAGTCCATGATGACGCCGCTGAGTCTCACGGTACCAACTAATCTGGCCCCCATCTGCCGCTCTGTGAAGTTCCGCATTGCGCTTGGCGGCGTAAATCGATGAGCGAGTATAGACGAATAGTAACCCTGCCATTGTGAAAGCGACTATCGGTGCAAGGAGCGTCCTATCAAGTGTGTGGTTCAGATACGGTCTTCTCTTCAGCAGTAGCTGTTCTTACCTGCCATTGAAAGTTCTGGACAGTTTGATCTCCGAGAGGCGTTTGCCTCTCAAAGGCTTGGGACTCATTTTTTGAATGAAGGGGAATTTTCAGTGGCGATAATCGCACAGAAAGAAGTAAATCAAGAGCATTCTCGGGTTGGGGATACGAGAGCTTGGCTTCTCCTCGTTCATAAAGAACTCATGTCGCGCGGGATACATCCCGCATAGGGCTGTGTGGGCCGAATCATTTTCCCTTTAGCGTGTTTCGGTGCTTTCCTGCGCTCAGTAAACCTATTAATGCTGCCACCAGGCAGAGAATGAGGGATCTCCGGTGGGTAGATGGAATCGCCAATACTGGATCCTGGACGTGCAGCAGATGCCTGAGAGGTAGAACAAAACCTCTTGCCCACTTGGCCGGTTACGTAACGACACATTGCACGTCACCTCCAAGAACCAACTCTGCGCAGGGAGTCGCTCGACTCAGACGAAGCCCGTGCGAGAGCACCATATTGGGGATCGTCACTTCGCAAAGATCTCCATCCAGCAGCTTTCCGTCCAATGGGCCCACACTGAACGACTTTGCCTTGAAAAAGGAGCCCGTATCAAAGGGCATGAAGCGTGGAGCGATTTTTGCAATACTTGTCCTTGGATCGATGTGGGCATATTCCGACGATGCAAAGCACAGATATTTGGCACTGAAGAGGGCTTTTCGTGTGTTTTATGCGCTGGTTCGATGCCTCAGAGAGTATGCTTCACCTTTAATTGGGATAAATGAATTCTTCCATGTCACCCGTAGCGGTGTTATTTGCACGGCTGACCTGCGATGCTACAGCTACCAATACACTCTGAAATCCAAGAGACAAGATGGGGATGAAGCGCAGATGGTGCTAAAGGCATGTCATAAAAGATGTGCCGAACGTACTCTTGAAGTTTTGAAGCAAAATGGCTCAATTTTCATCAAATTGGGGCAGCATCTGAGTAGCATGAACTATTTGCTACCAGAGGAATGGACTACAACGTTTGTCCCCCTACAAGATCATTGTCCCGTGTCATCGTACGATTCAGTAGCGGCCATGGTTTTACAAGACACAGGATCACCACTTGGCAAGTTATTTGACAACTTTGCAAAGACACCTATCGGTGCAGCGTCACTTGCACAAGTTCATTTAGCAACCATGAAGGGTACTGGTCAGAAAGTCGCTGTGAAAGTTCAGCATCCAGCCTTGGAAGAGTGGGTACCACTTGATCTATTTTTGACGCGGACAACGTTCTCAATAGTCAAATTCTTTTTCCCGCAATATGACCTTGAATGGCTTTCGAGTGAAATGGAATCGTCTCTACCCCTAGAATTGGACTTTGCTCTCGAGGGGAGAAACGCGATGCGTACCAAGGAGTACTTTTCCAAGATGCGAGATTCACCACTGGTAGTGCCCAATGTTATATGGGGTACCAAACGGATTTTAGTCATGGAAAACGAGGCTGGTCATAGGACTGACGAGTTGGTCTATCTCGACTCCAACGGCATCGATCGTGACGAGGTTTCTGCGGCCTTAGCACATATATTCAACGAGATGATATTTGGGGAGACACCTCTCCATTGTGATCCGCATGGTGGGAATATTGCGATCCGCAAGAACAACGACCGGAGGAAGCCCAACTTCGACATTATACTCTATGACCACGGTCTCTACAGAGATATACCAAAGCAACTTCGACGAGACTATGCGAAGCTTTGGCTTGCAGTCATAGATTCGGACGAAACTAAAATGCGTAAATACGCATACAAAGTTGCCGGAATCACCGATGATCAATTTCCACTTTTTGCAAGCGCCATTACCGGAAGGGACTACATCACCGCCACTTCATCAATCGTGTCCACGAGGTCAGATCAGGAGAAGGCAGAAATATCTGGTGCAATGGGAGAAGGCATGCTGCAGGAGGTGAATTCCCTGCGGGCGTCTTTAGATGTCAAACGTTGTTGCTGACGAAAGAAAGCTGGTCCAGCTTTTGGGCAAGGTTCCGCGGATCATCCTTTTGATCCTGAAGACAAACGATCTAAGTATGTGTTTATTGCACCCGTCCATCTTCCTGGGAGTCGCAAGCTGACTGCGTAAAGCTCGCAGCCTGGACGAGAACTTGCACACTCGAGAAGGTCCTGTTCGTAACTTTATGATCTTAGCTCGATACTGCAGTAAGACGGTGTTGCATGAGCAAGTGGAACTGATTGGCCAGACCGGCAGTATTCTGTGGCCGTCCAATTTCTTCTGGCTTTTAGGGGCTTGGGCGTCTTTCATGAGGGTGGAAGTCAAACTTTCTCTGTACGAATATTACATTTCCTTTCGCCGTTTTGCGCGCCTTTTGCCAGTGGCAAGCATTGAGCACAGTGTTATTAGATCAAGTGATGCACCAAGACATTAGGGAGCATACACGCATTAGACCAACTTTCGCCATACAAGGGACTTCCTTTCCCGTGTCATGTGTTCTCAACAATAGCTATCGCCTTTTCGAGGGACGGCGACCAAAATAGTACGGTTGTGTAGTTTGATAGGCTAAGGATTTGGTATCTGTTGGATATATGTTGCACCCTCACTAGAAATTGCGTATGTCGAGCATGTGCTGAAGTTTGAAGATGTTAAAACATCAGAGGGTTTAGGTGAAAGGGCCAGATAGAGGACATATACGTAGCCCAGTCAAGATATCAAAGGCGTTTGAGTCTAGAGTACATTGTACATCTTTACCGAGCTGGGACCCCACAATGTCACTGAACACTCACTACTTTAGCTTTTAATGCTCCTTCTACGAAAACTGCTCAAAGAAATCTTTGTCTCCTACCACCTGGTGCCACCAAAGAGCACAGACCTGTTGGCATGGAGGAGCAGGTGCATATGCTGGTTCAGAAAACTTGGAGTGAGCAACGACCCACGTTAGCGCAGCCCTCGTCATGAAGCCATGGTTATGACCCTCTGAAGTCAAGTACAAAGCAATACCCAGCTCAAAGCGGCTTCTCATAGCCGTGTCTGGTATCCCTGGCTCAGGTACGCAATTCAGAACTGTCACTAAACTTCTCTATATTTGTTCATGATCATCTACTCATCGTCTCCTCCTGCTCATGCCACTCATCTACGCTCAATATAGGCAAAACGTCTCTTGCACGACTTGTGGCAGATGGACTCAATGGAATCCACCGTGAGCAGGCTCCTGGCTGCGCCTCAAATCCCATTGCAATATCTGTTCCTTTGGACGGCTATCATCTTTCCCGCGCCCAGCTTTCAGCAATGCCCAACCCTGCAACAGCCCATCATCGCCGAGGGGCAGCGTTCACATTCGACAACAAGGCCTTTCTTGAGCTAGTCAAGATGCTTCGGAAGCCGCTTTTGCCAGAATCGAAAACTATCTATGCACCATCGTTTGATCACGCTATCAAGGATCCCGTTGCTGATGACATCCCGATACACCCCGCTTCCAAAGTTGTGATTCTGGAAGGGAACTATTTAAGCTTGAATCAAGGACTGTGGAAAGAGGCCGCAGCGTTGATGGATGAGTTGTGGTTCGTAGAGGTGGACTTTGAAACGGCAAGGAGACGATTAGTGGTGAGGCATGTTGCAGCAGGCATTGTAAAGGATGAGCAGGAGGCAGGTAATAGGGCTGATGAGAACGATCTGGTCAATGGGAGACAGATCGTGGATCAGAGGCTGGAAGTGCAAGAGATCATAATCAGCAAGGAAGATGAAACTTGGCGCCCTGGAAGGCTCGAGTAGATGACTGCGCATATGAGAAGCGCCTACATTGTCTATTTATAAGTAGTAGGATGCCCAAGCAAATAGAAACGCGATGTCAGCGCATGCACATTTAAAATCAAAGCCAGTAACTTTATCTTTCGCATCTCCACCGCGAAGAGCCGAAAAGCGTCCCCGCCAACAATAACCCTCAGCCATCCACCCACGAGTATAATACACTTGAGAACGAAAGGATTCCAATGAAGGCTTTCAGCTGAAATCCCCACGCTTCGAGGTGCCAGCTGGCTCGATGCGTTACATAGTCGACTGGGTACTTGCTACCTATTTCCCTCCAAGCAGTCGAGAGGCGAGACGAAAGCTACCGAGCGCAAGTCTCTTCGCGGGGAAATAGAAATCTGGGAAGAAACGAAAAGGAATGTGCGAGTTCGCCCAGTGGCACAGTCATAGATACATCATTCAGAGCTCTTGTGGCGTTCGGGAAGATGCTTTTGTTGCCGGCAAAGAGGTGTCTTTTGACATGGATCCAACGCCTCCCCCTCACAGTCTCTCTCGAGCTGCACGCCCACCCATACCGACATGTCGTCCTGTGCCAATTGGACGTTCTTCGGAAATTTGTGACTCAAGTCTGTGAAGGTTAGCCTCCATCTGCTGTAACTCCTGTTCTCGCTCTAACATTCGCCTTTGCCTCGCAAGATGCTCGTCTCGGTACTGCTGCTGATCAAGTCTCTGAGAAAGTGTTTCGATGCGGTTGGCTTGGCTCTCAACTTGTGCAATTTGCGCATCAAATGCGTCTACAGAGTCGTTTTCGGACTCGTCATACTCGGCTGGGCAGACTTCAACTCCAGCG
The DNA here is from genome assembly GCA_018257885.1 of Parmelia sp. 050094. Taxonomy (NCBI): domain Eukaryota; kingdom Fungi; phylum Ascomycota; class Lecanoromycetes; order Lecanorales; family Parmeliaceae; genus Parmelia; species Parmelia sp. 050094. Next base: position 53,096 of record JAEUBB010000005.1, read on the forward strand.
CCAGTGGAAGGCGCGGTAATCGTGGTGCCAAAGGATGATGTGGGATTGGATGAGATTGAAGACGATGACGCCGTTGTTGATGTGAAGGAAGAATGGGCGCTCGGAATCCTTTCGTCTAGTGGTATGGTGGTGAGCATAGTCTCCCATGGGTCGTCGTCCGGACTGAAACTTCGCTCCCGATCACCAAGGCCGTCAAAATTGCTTTGGTGATGCTGCACACGTGTCCTTGGCATTCCTCGGTTGGTACGACTCATTCGACGTAGATGAGGAAGCTCGGCCATGTCATGGTCTCTCACTCTGCGCATCAAATCCAGACGCGTCTCAACCAACTCTAGATATGCTGCTTCTTGCTCGCGTACCTCTGGGGTAAGCGCGTTTTGGTTGAGATCCCTCATTCTGGCGATCTGCGCGGCGTGTCCCGCAATGTATGCGCGCTCACCGCTATCCATCAACTCAGTCATTCTTGACGAGAGCCGTGCGAGGACCTCCTCGCGCACGGCATTAGCTTCAGCCGCTTCCTCGCCATCTAGCCTGTGAGCTGGTGCGAATCTAGGAGTGAGCAATGCAGTACCTAACGCCGGGGAGGAAACATTTAGAGTGGACCGATTTAAGGCATCGCCTAAGGTGTAAGGGGGTGTTGGCAGATACCGCGCAGGTGGCGACCTTGCCTCATCTGCTCTGGCTGAAGTCTGTGACTCTTCAGAATCCTCAACACCAACTGGCCGCCAGGAGACTGTCGTTGGAGGAGCTTCAGAAATTGCTGTCTGCCGAGGAAGCCTCAGGCGCCTGCCAGGGCGCTCGTAGCTCAGCGCATCTCTCAGTAGTGCACGTCCGCTTTCCAAGCGACTGCGCTGACTTGCCTCCGAATGTGCTTGGTCTGCCTCTGCTTCGGCGTCCTGAGCATCGGTAGGACTATTTATTGATGAAGTGGCGCTTCGGTCCTGTCGGCGGATGTCTTCTAGCAATGAGCGTCGATCTGCTAGCACCCGCATGTGACCCTGAGAGCGTTGTTGGCTATGGGACAACAACGCGGCGAGGGTTGACTGATGATCGCGAACGTTTGGGCTGTATCTAACGGTCCGTCGGCGTCGAATAGCTGATCGCGCCGGCGCGGTAGGATCTGCTTTGATAGTGGCCTTAGAGTCGACGGCGTCAGGCTCACAAAACATTCTGTTTGATGATGACGGCGGATTAGCATAACATTCGTGCCTTGAAATTGTGAATGCATAAGCATAACGAGGCAGCTAAACACGCGAAAGATAAACGCAGGCGCAAACAGCACCGCGACAATCACAACCAATCAACGTACCGTAAACCCATCGCACAGAGGTAACGCGAAGTTGCCAATGAGGCGACAAATGATACTTTGAACGCGAGCTAGAAAGTTTCTTCTTCGTGTGAAGGCGAGTGACAGATGAACTTTGCGACTGAGGATAGCAGAGGTGCAGGCGGAAGGGAGACTACTTAGGCTAGAGATCACTGGTAGGGCTGGCGCTTATGCGACCTCCCGCCCCTTGCTCTAAACCTTGATCGACGTTTTCAAGCGGCAACTGAAATAAGAAACGGCATCAATCCTGCCATGATTGAATTAGGCCTTGCGCGGATCAGTCAACTCTTGAGAGACACCCCGATTCCATGGCGCGCAATACATGTTGCAGGTACCAATGGTAAAGGCTCTGTGTGCGCCTACGCCTCGGCACTGCTGAATGCTGGGAATGTTCATTGCGGCCGTTTCACATCTCCACACCTGATTGATAGGTGGGACTGCATCACTATTAATGAGAAAACGGTAGACGAGGAGTTTTTTCGCGAAACCGAGGCTGTCGTGAAGACCAAAAATCAAAGCGAAGACATCAAAGCCTCCGAGTTTGAGATTCTGACCGCTACAGCATTTGAGATATTCAACCGGAAGAACATAGAGATTGGCGTGATCGAGGTTGGTTTAGGTGGCCGAGATGATGCAACGAATGTCCTCGAGCATCCGGCAGTCACTGTGATAACCAAAATAGGCAGAGATCATCAGGCTCTCCTTGGAAGCACCTTGGAAGAAATTGCGCTGCACAAGGCGGGCATTATGAAAGCTGGTGTACATTGTATTGCAGACGGCACTAATATGCCAGGAGTTCTTGAAGTTCTGAAGAAGAACGCAGCCGAAGTTGGGGCTGCCTCTCTGCTTCTGGTTCCTCATGACACCGATCCGGACGGTCAAGTATCGGACGCCTTGACCAAGGAAAAGCTCATGGAACACCAGCAGATGAATCTAGGCTTGGCGTTTGAAGCTGTCAAGAAAGTGCTTTCTCATGGCTACCCATCACTGGACCCGCTCCGGCTACTGCCCTCGATTCATGGTGCTGTTTGGCCTGGCCGACTGCAGACTCTCGATATCACCTCCTTGGTCGGCAATGATCGGAAGATTCTCCTTGATGGGGCTCACAACGGCCAGTCCGCCGAGGTCTTAGGGACATATGTAGATCGGAGAATACGTGAACAGCATCGCCCAGTGACGTGGATGATTGCAGTGTCAAAGGGAAAAGATATTCAAGAATTGCTCTGCTTCCTTCTGAGGTCAGGAGATAACCTTGTTGCTGTCGAGTTCGGCTCAGTGGACGGTATGCCGTGGGTCTGTCCTGAAGATGCAGACCGCATATTGGGCGCCGCACGAGAGCTAGGCGTTTCAGATCATTCTCAGACCTTGTCCGGAGATTTAGCACAGGCGCTTCGATTAGCTGTGCAAGTCTCCAATGGGGGACCATTGGTCGCTGCTGGGAGTCTATATTTGGCGTCAGACATTTTGCGGTTGCTGAAACAGGCCGAGCATCGGAGTAGCTAGAGAAAAATGATAGGTAGACATACAATAGATCGACCCGTACAGTATCTAAAGTCCACAGTAGTATGCACATTGACCAGAAACTCCGGCTTCTCACTCGAAAGATGACGTTAGACTGGTTTGATGTTATGAAACATGCGTTGGCGTCGATCACCAAATTTAGACCTCGAACACTAATTTCACGTTGCCTTTCTTGCTTTGCACCAACACGAGGTCGGTCTCTTCAAATTCTAGGCTTCGTGTAAAAGGACGCGGGCTGTTCTCTTACCGCTGTAATAATTCCGACAGCATACCGGTGCGCAGCTTTGTAAAAGTGCAACAACACCTGGAATGGTCCGCCAGTCGCGTTCATGTCACCGTCCCGAGCGAATTCCAAGACAATACAGGGTACTGTCATCGTCCAGACACATGCCGTTGCCTCCATAAACGCTGTATGATGAGGCCCAGCAGCAGCTTGTGCAGACAGAGCGCCCATTTCTTGGGAAAAGGCTGAGGACTATTACAACGGTCCCTCGCAGCCCCTTGATGGGGGACGTTACAATCGACGCCCATCAAGCCAAAATGGCTCATCTACCAAGCAAAACAGTCGTGAAGGAGACGCAGAGGGAATTCAATGCCTTTGGGACTCCGAACCACTCTAAGAAGGACGGACAAACGCTCAACAGGGCTCAAGATGTTGCCGAGTTAAAAGATTATGTATGCATAGCTGCGCCAGGACCCAAGACTTCTGATTACTGACTGGATGATAAGCAACTTGGTGATTGTTTGGGTAAGGGCGCCTTTGGATCTGTCTTTAGAGCGCTGAACATGGGGACCGGAGAGACCGTCGCTGTGAAGCAGGTCAAATTGGCAGACCTGCAAAAAAGCGAGTTAAGGGTCATCACAGTACGTTTCGGTCTTCCACTATAGGATTCACTGGCCAAAACTGATTCTCTCGTGACAAAGCTTGAGATCGATCTCCTCAAGAATCTAGATGTACGCTCCATACTCTAAGCTTCCAGCCACCGCTAATGAATTTTCCAGCATCCAAACATTGTTAAGTATCGTGGCTTTGTCAAGTCGGCAGAGTCACTCAATATCATTCTGGAGTACGTGGTCTAGCCTACCTAAGGCCTGCTAACGGAGTGCTAATCGGCTATCTATCAGATACTGTGAAAATGGATCTCTGCATTCAATTTCGAAAAACTTTGGCAAGTTTCCGGAGAACCTAGTGGGCATCTACATGTCCCAAGTACTCCATGGACTGCTTTATCTCCATGAGCAGGGTGTTATACATCGCGACATCAAGGGGGCGAACATCCTCACAACAAAGCAGGGCCTTGTAAAGCTCGCAGATTTTGGTGTCGCCACGAGAACGACAACTTTCCATGAATCTAGCGTGGTTGGTACGCCTTACTGGATGGCTCCGGAAGTCATTGAGCTGTCAGGAGCTACCACAGCGTCCGATATATGGAGTCTGGGATGTACAGTAATAGAGCTCCTGGACGGCAAGCCTCCGTATCATAAACTACAGCCCATGCATGCTCTGTTCCGCATTGTAAATGATGATCATCCCCCTCTTCCGGAGGGGGCATCTCCGGTCTGTTAAAGAATTGACGATCTGGTGAAGAAAAAGGCTAATTCTGTGGCAGATTGTCCGCGATTTCTTGATGCAATGTTTCCAGAAAGATCCCAACCTCAGGGTTTCTGCACGAAAGCTATTGAAGCACCCTTGGATCGTCAACGCAAAGAGATCGGATACCGTGGTGCCTAAGAAACCTACAGAATATGACGAGGCTGTAAAAAGCGTCCAGCAATGGAATGAGGCCTTGAAGTCTCCGAACGCGGGATCATTGAGGCGGACCTCACGCCCAATGTCCTCCAGTCCAATACCTGGACGGCGGGAAACAAATCATCCAGTTGTAACGCCCGTTCGAGGTCCGCTCAATCTTGCAAAGCCACGAGTGAACACGGAGCAGTTTCGATCGCCTAGCAACACTGCCGACGATAATTGGGACGATGATTTTGCTTCGGCGATTTCGCCCAGTGCTTTGCAACTTCCCCATCTGAGGCCGCATGACAATTTTGGTGGTCTACTTTCTTCAGAGAAACTCAAAGCTTTTGCCTCATTTGAGACAGTGACGGAGGAGGCAAATTGGGACAATAATTTTGAGGGAGATCTTACCGTGAAGAGTCCTCTTCATCTGACCGAATCCGATCCATTAGACACCATTCGCCCCTATAATCCAAGGCGCCCAAACATTTCGCAACCAAAAATCAATACTTCGAACAAGTCTGCACCTGTGAAAACTTGCCCACTCGATTCTCGTGGGATCGTTGCTGTACCAGCTGTGCATCAAAAGCAGTCTCTGGCCAAAGCAAAAGCGGTTTTGCCGATAGCTAAACCTTACGTTGAAAGCTCAGAAGATGGCTTCTCCGATCTCACAGCCCATGATAGTGCATTTGAAGGTGATATTGTGAAGAACCAGGTAGATTGTACTGCTCTCCATCCGGTTGCCCAGAATTGCTAATTTTACACCACAGTTCAACAATGCACTATCGCCTAGACTATTCCATCCGTCGGACATGACCTCTCTGATTCATTCCATGCAACCGCCAAAGCCTGGTGGTAGCCTCCGTCGCCCTCCAACAATATCAAGACAACCTCTGATGCGAAGGACACGATCTTCTGTAGAGATTCAAAGATATGCCGAAGACGACCTCGATGAGGACTACTCAGATATCTTTGGTAAAGGAAATGCTGTTCTCGATAAACCAGAAAGTGAGAGGGGTTCCGATGAGGGTACGCTAATGCTGACTTCGAAGCTGTCAAACAACTCATGGCTGGGGGATGATGATGATGACGATGATGACCCTTTCGCTCAATTGGAAGAGGGCTTCGATGAGATGGACCTTGAAGCGAATGTTGCTCGAGACAAATATGCAAGGTTGTGTACCCAAGTTGAGGGCCTTGTAGGCTCTCTCAAAGTCTCTCAGGCGGACGGTATGCTCGCAGACCTGTCAGAGCAATTGCTTGAGGTGCTTTCCGACTTGCCCGATACCAAGAGTGTCATAATCAGTGCGCATGGCATGCTTCCTATCTTGGAAATTCTAGAAAATTGTCGGCATCGCGACGTTATCTTCAATCTCCTAAAGATAGTCAACGTTATCATTTTCAATGACGTGGAAATCCAGGAAAACTTATGTTTCGTTGGTGGCATACCAATCATCACCAAGTTTGCGTCGAGGAAACACTCTAGTGAGATCAGGCTCGAAGCGGCGGTCTTTGTACGTCAGATGTTCCAGACGTCAACTTTGACATTACAAATGTTTGTCAGCGCTGGAGGGCTCAAAGTATTAGTTGAATTTCTCGAAGAAGACTATGAAGAAGAGCGTGACCTAGTTCTCATCGGGGTAAATGGTATCTGGAGCGTGTTCGAGCTTCAAGGTCCTACACCGAAGAACGACTTTTGCCGCATCCTTTCTCGGAATTCTGTTCTAGATCCCTTGTCACTGGTTTTGAGTAAAGTTCTCGATGAGGAGGATGAGCTAGCCGAGCTCTGTGAAGGTCGAATTGCTAATATATTTTTTCTCTTCTCGCAAGCTGAGAATCACGTCAAGGAATTGGTTGCAGAGAGAACAGTTCTACACCGTACTACAGCCCACTGTCTCTTGGACATCATTTCGCTAATATTTCTGCAGGCGTTCTCAAAGAGTTGAAACGGATGTCGCCACATCATCAGATCACAATGCTGAAATTCATCAAAAATCTCTCCATGCTCTCGACAACGCTGGATTCGCTACAGAATTCGAATGCGATTGACGTTCTTACCGATCTGCTCCGCAATAGTTCTAAAGAGCCTCATTCGAGAGAAGTCTCGAACCAGATACTCAACACAATCTACAATTTGTGTCGACTAAACAAATCAAGACAGGAAGATGCTGCCCTCAATGGAATTATCCCAGTGCTTCAGCGTATCATCAAGACAAAGGGACCACTCAAGGAATTTGCTTTGCCTGTACTATGCGATATGGCGCATTCTGGCAAAGTAGGGAGGCGCGAACTGTGGAGGAATAAAGGACTCGCTTTTTACATTTCCCTCCTTGCAGATGAGTACTGGCAGGTGACAGCCCTCGACGCAATCTTCATCTGGTAGGTGTTGCTGTACAGAATACACATCGGCATTGCACACTGACACGGTGTAGGCTCCAAGAAGAGACGGCTAAAGTGGAAGAACATCTTCTTGATGGGACCTTCACCTCTGGTATCATCAAATGTTTTACCACTTCGAAAGCAAATGCTTTTGAGAATCTGTTAGAGCCTTTGCAGAAACTTCTGCGACTGAGTCCACCAGTCGCGCTGAATCTAGCCCACCCTGACCTCTTTTATCGGATTCTACGTAAGCTTCAGTCAAATAAGGCAGTGGTGCGACTCAACCTTCTGCGTATCATCCGCAGCATCTGTGATGCCAGTGATGAGCAAGGAGCTCTCATCAGCAGATACGGCCTTGAAGACACCATTCAACGACTGGCAGAGAACGATGGAGCCGTGCTGGTGCGAAACATGGCGGGTGAACTTATAAAATCGAGTGAGATGAACGATAAAGTAGGTGTGAGTGGGAGCAAACGTCGACAGGGAAGGCGCTCTAGTTCCTCGACGACGCCACCCAGCCTACTGACAAGCTATTCGATGCCTTCTACGCCTACAAGTAATCGTTCGTCACATTCGACAAATTACTCCATTGGTCGAGATATCAGGCAACGGAGCGGCATTAACGGCGCAGTGCCGTATAGGCCAGCGAGCAGAGACGGGAGCGGTGTCAGCGCCTTACCTGTCATTGTGAATGGATCAGGGTCCGTTGCGAAAAGTCGGCTTCCTCGCACCACTTCGACGCGGACGGCACGACAACAGCCGATGCTGTCACCGAAGAAGGGGGAGAATGTGGTGCCGAACAGTGTTGTACAAGATGCTGCTCAGATGCCTGCTCCTCATTCGAGAAGGCGAAGGCGGATTAGTGGTGACGCACGGTGAAGGTGACGAAAATGCATTTATTGAGCTAAGGAAGTGATGGAGGCGAGGTTGGCCTTTGGTCAGGATGGATGCACGGCATTGGCGTCGGTTTCTTTGGGGTGCTAGACGTGCATGCGCAGAGGTATGTCAAGTCTTACATGCAGCATCTCTGCGCCCCTACTTCTTCTAGACCTTTGAGTGAGAAGAGGATGAAATGAATGTAGGAGAATGGCAGGATCGGATGTCTGTCTACAGTGATACAAGTAGAGAATCAGTAATGCATCAAAGTTTACAATTCATACCTGGCATCTAATTGAGCCCATGTTTTGCCATCACTGGTATTAAAAGTATTGTTAAATGTATTAAAGGTACTGTATCGGTGTGTATCGGCGGTATTGACTTATTTTTCAGCCACGACATGCCGTCATTGCCCAAACCGGATCTAAATTAGCGTTGGAGAATTCAAAACCAACTTCATCTCCCGCCCAAGTCTACGTTACCCTTCCAACCTACCGAAGAAAAACATCTTCCACCCTCTTAACATCCAGAATATCTCACTCATCAACCGATTTAACTCTCACCAGCTACTACTTCGCAATGGCAACCCTTCACTGTAAGTCACCATACCCCTTGCCCAAGCTTGCATCAAGTCTTATTTATCATGCATCTCTGGCCAAATGTTCCTGTGAATGCCACGAGCCTTGATTTCTCTTCACCATTCTGCCTCTTCACCCATCGACCACCAACCCGAGCCCTTGAATCCACTGTCCCTTGAATCCGCCGCCTTCCATCCATACTTCCCGAGTCCGATATCAAGCCTTCGAAATTGATGACGAACGGTTCAAAACCTCGACTAACTCCGTTTACTAGACCTCCCTCCAGTCAAGCCTTCAGCTATCGCTCTTGGCACCATCTTCAACCACGCTGCCTCGCTCGCCATCCTTGCACCTGTCTTCGGTGATACTTATCACCGGGCCCAAGCCGCAAATTCCAAGGAAGAGTTTCTCAAGTCCAAGGAGGCCGCCGGTGCCGCCGCTGCCTGGGGTTCATCCCTAGTCGGTAGTGCTATCCAATCTTACGGTGTCGGCGCTTTGATCAATGCTACCGGCACGCTGAGCTACAAAGGTGCCGCGTATCTGGGTAGTTTGATCTTCATGGCCAGCTCTGCCCCGAGTGTATGTAACACCTCCGTGTCTACGACTTATCGAAGAGAAGTGAGCTAGTCTAACATCGTTTTAATCTAGTTCATCTCTCAGATATTCACCGAGAGACGTCCTCTTGACACCGTTGCAGTGGGAGCCCTTGCCCGTGTCTTCGAGACTGTTGGTCTCAGCCTGTTCCTTACCTACTGGGGTACCCGTACCAACCCCTTTGACTAAGCGTATTCGAATCTGAATGCAGAGCTTAGGCCGCCTTTGAGAAGTCTAGGTCAGCAATACACAGCAATGGAATATGGAATCAAGGATCAGAATAGTATAGTCTCTTCGGCCAGCCGAAAATGTGCTTCTGGTGGTGTAGCTACAGGCGGTACTGTAGTAGCTTTGTGTGTACTTTATTAACAGCAACTCTATTTAGAAAGTAGCCAATCGCTCTGCTCTCCACATGTCGAGCTCATGGATGCTTGACTTGAATTTCACTGGCTTTGTTTTTGCTTCATATGCTAGAGATCTCCTATACCATGCTTCAGGGCAATTGCCGGTTTTGCATGAAACATTATGCTCCATGCTCTTCTTGGTGGTTGGATGAGTGATCGATTTGCTCTAAACACTTCGAGATCTCGTGGCGGAGGAAGAGGTAAAGAAGCAGTGATAGTAGGCGTAATGGACCTGCGCCTCGTCATTTCGAGGCAGAGTCTCCTCTTCTTGGCTGGGTATTTCTTACTAGTTTGGCTTCTCCGTGGAATCGCTGGTAGCCATCGTCAGCCGATGGAAACACTGGACACGCGGCATGCGTCTTCGTCTGTATTGGTCACGATCATCGGTATAGGAAATTGCGACGCCGACTAAAAGAAGAAGTAGGAGTGTTCCAATCCCGCTATGGAGGGAGTCTAGCACGCTCGTTTACTGCCAATCTTTGAATTGGAAAGAATGCCTATGCTCGACTGCAGAAAGAAGGCCCAGGTTTACAATTGTCCACTTCCTTTTCTCTGATCGCCCCGCAGTGGTCCATAGTAACATCATGAGTATAGTGCCTTTTATGATTTAGTAGTTTAAATATGCTGTCCCGAGTCCGCGGATACTGGTAGCGATTCTTGGGTAGTCGCATTGTATAATTAGCTTTGAGAGGAAACAAACGAACATGCCAAGTCAATTACCTTGACGTGTCTTTTTGCGCTTTTCCATTCCTTATTCAAGCTTCCAGCTACCAGCGCTTTGTTGTATATTATAAGTGCCACTTAACACATTTTGTTTAGACGATTCGAGCAGGTCCCTCAATAGAGCTTGACCTGGACCCTTCAGGCCGACTTCACAATATCGCAATGTTGGTGTGATCTAAATACTCGCCTATCTGGCGAAGAGAATTGGGAATGAGCAATGCATTCGCTATTCGAAGGAAGGGTCTCAATACTCTCAGTAGTAATTGAAGAAATGACATTGAAAGATAACAACAAGCGCCCGCACCTTATATCAACAAGACACACCTCAACATTTATGAACGATTCGCACGGCGACGGGGACCCAAAGCTTGCGATTCCGTCAGAGGGGCCCTGACACGAATTTGTGCTGCACGAGAATCCTGTGCCAGCAAAAATCCTTCGCTCTGGGTAGAAGAGTAAGGTCTCATCTCGCCGTTCACGGGCGTTGGACCGGAGTCGAAAGAGTTGTTGCGGCGGACAATATCGGTATGAGATCTACCTACGGAAGGCAGAGAACTGCTGTAGGCTGGTTGATGTTTAGGGCTTGCAAAAGATCGCTGGTGCGCCGGAGTAGCAATCACGAGCTGCTGGCGGTGAGTGGAGTTGGCCGATTGATGGTTGGTATGGCACCTGCTACTACGTACATGATTAGAGAGGCCGATGCCCCTGTTATAGGAATGCTGGCTGGCAAAGGACGGTGTCATAGGGAGAGTGATGCGACTTTCCCTATTCGGAGACGAGATGTGGTAGCGTGAATGAGCCTGTGACTCGAGCTGAGATTGCATGGCGAGTATTGACTGCCTTCTGCGGTACGATGATGAGCTATTGCTACTGACTGACTGATAGCTGCGGCTTCTTGGATCGATTGTGCGATCTCCAATCTCAATCGGAAACATCAGGCTTCCTTGGTGGTAACCGATAGAAGAACGATGCACGAGCGGCTGGCCAGTTGAAGGCAGAGACGAGCTTGGCGAGCTAGAACATCCCCAGTGTTCAGCATCAAATGACTCTGGCGGTGGCTGCCAGCCGCCTCGCGCATAGACAGGTCCTGGCATACCTGGATTGGCACGAGGTGACCGATGATGATCTACAAGTGACTGCCCACTGTTGGTCCTGGCCCCTGCTAATGACATATTAGATAGCTGAATCGAAGAGCCAGGAGCATGCCTTGAACTGCTGAGACTTGCTTCCGAGGAGTGCCGATGGGGCGTAATTGGGGATCTTTGTAAGTGTGTTGCATCGACATGGTTGCGCTGGGACTTCAGACTATGCGAGTCTGAAGATGGTATCCTAGCCCGATATACAATCGACTGCTGCATGGGAATGGGTGGAGGCGGCATGTGATCTCTGCTTCCACTTTTTTCAAGTCCTACACCGGAAAGTGCGTACCCAGTCTGGTGTTCGGTATCGCTCCTTGAGTCTACACGCTTTCTCTTCGAAGAACCATCTTTCCGCATCAAGCCCTGCTGCGAGATCCCACCAAGACCTTTGAAAATGCCAACGCCTTGACTCAAGCTGTCAAGATCAGCGGCACTTCCCTGGGCAAGACGTGACCCTCCGTCCAGAGGAGAGAAATTTTGCCCCGCAGGTTTGAGGGCCGTCTTGTTATACTGAGAGTGCATATCCACTTGCCGCTGAGGGTTAAGACACTCGATTAAGCTGACACCCACAAGCTTCAACGTGTTTTCGATGGACGAGATGTCTTCTCCTAGGGCATTGAGCCGCCGTCCTGCGGACAAAAGCTCACTGGAATGCAAGCTCAGTACCCTGTAATAATTCTCGGGCACTTACACGCAAAACTCACTCTCGCAAAGGAGCAACACTGCTCAAGGAGCGTACTATCTCTGGCTTCTTATCCTCCCAGCGCCCGAGGGCCTTTGCTAACCCCATGAGCTTCTCATGCGTTTTGGTACCTGAACGTAACAGGGATAGGTACTGGAACTACATAATGTTTAGCCACTGTAGACCTTGTCGAATCCAATTGATTCACACACTCGCAGGGCTTCAAGCCCAGGATCCCCACCACTAAGCTGGATAGGGGGCGTTTGGAAGTAGGCATCTGGGATGTTCTCATCGTACTGGCCTTTCGAAGTCCCTTTGATGAAGAAGAGCGCCTTGTCAGAGTGGTCGTCATTCTCCGTAGAGCAGAGAGGACAAGGTGTTCGAGGAACCTCGTTAATAGAGTGGAATGGTGCGCCTATAAATCTTGAGTATTAGGACGAATGATACCAGACCTTATAGCACTTGCCGAGCATAGACTGACCTCCACCTGGAAGATGGGTTCCGCAAGTGAGATGGGCACATTCAGTGAGCCAAAGCTTTGTGACTTTGCTGTCATCAGGGCCCTCCCCTTCTTTGCATAAGCCATTATTCTGGTCATCGTCGGCATATATAGTCGAGAGTGGTTTCTGGCAAATGGTGCAGCTGAAGACAATGTCGGGAGGTGAAAACCGAAAGCTCATGCTTCCTTGAGAGTTTGACATTGCTAGCCCAAGAAAGTATGAGAGCCGAGAGGTAGAGAAATAGTTTAAGCGAAGTACTATCAATCAGGACCCTTCTTCCTGCTAGTGAAGTTCAGCAAGGAGCTCAAGCTGGTTGTATGTCTCACAATTGACAATTAAATAAACCTAGACATTGCTGTTAATGGGAACCCACGTTCCTCTTGTCGGATCGAAGGTTGTATTCTAAATGCGAGGCAAGGCCGTCTGGAGCTTCAGCAGCTCGTTCAGCGCAAGCAAGATTGAGCTTTAGCTGGCTTACGTTTGAGAGGTATGGACGCTGAGATATGTGCATGATGGCTATAGGTACAAACCCGCTAAGACTAGGTCACGTTTTAAACGGCGTGGCCCTGGAGGTTTGCACTCAAATGTAGAGGCCAAAATGTTTTCCACTGCACGTTAGTAGGATTGCAATAGTGTCCAAATCTTTCAAGGGATAGAAGTAGTGTCTGTTACACAGCCAGAAAGAGACCCATATCATCGATAGAGCATCAATCTGTAGGACACCAGTATCCTGTAATATACAGCTTCGACGCTCAACTATACCACGAACAGAGTTACGAAATAACGACCGTTTTCACATAATGATCTTTATACAAAAGTTCGACAAGGGTACCTGTTATAGAGTGCGTCAGTAGCCGCTCTCTCGTACAAGATTTCGTTGACCTACTCCTCAGGATATCCTTGCTCTCTGTCAGCATCCATGACATACTTTCTTCCTCCCACCGGAGATCCTCTGCTCATGCCGCTGGGGAAAGGTGGAAGTCCATCCTGTCCAAAGATACCTGCTGTAACCCTCTTATCATTCTCGAAAAAAGCCGCAAGTCCCTTTTGCTCTCCTTCTTGCTTCACCTGCGTCAATTGCTTTGCTCCTGCATCTCCTAATTGCAGCACATTTTCTTTTGGATTTGCTTTGCTTCCTACGGACAACAACCCTACGACGTCTGCTTGTTTGACCACGCTGAGTCGGGGATAGCTGCGGCGTATATCTCGTTTGTAGTACGCATTTTCTGCAATGTCACCAGCTGGTACAGTGACCGGGTCGTCATATGCGTCGGGTGGATTGGCGCCTGGAGGAGGATTGCGATACTGAGGGTTCAAAGGAACTCCAGTCGACCTTTCCGGGTCGACAGCAAGCGCTCTCCGAATTCGCTCCCATACGCCATGGGATTGAACAGTGTACTTCTACTTAAGTCAGCGCTGCATCGGTGACGGTGTGCGCTAGGACATACCTTCCAAACCGCCGTAGCCGTTCTCGCCGATTGAAGTTGCCTCGCCGCCCCGGCTCCAGCATTTGTGGCCATGAAAGCGAGAAAAGAACGCCTGATACAGTCAAGCATTGTCAGCCTCATACCCACCATGACCATTTCTTCGTGGGCAAAGGCTTGCATACCTTCAATGCGGCTTTCACTTTACCAGCCTGTGAGCTGTATATGTTGGGGTGTCGTGGGTGTGGACAAGCGGATTAAGTCTACACGCGTAACCCTAACCCTAAGTATGCCAAGACTGCCAAGCACCGAAGCAGCATAATGATCTCCGCACTGCTCATCTAAATTTCCTTGGACTTCGAAGCGAAGCTTTTGGCTGCAGAAAAGCCGGTATCCATAAAAGAGGGCTTGAATTGCTATGTTTGCACTCATCCATCAAGCTTCTGTGCAGAATCTGCAACTTCTGCGGCCACCTCAGCTTGAGTTTCGTCCTCATTCGCTTTATGGGACTGTCCAACCTCTTGGGCACCCGCCTTTCCTTCTTCAACATCATTCTCAACCTCCTCAATTTCCACTAATTTCTCCACATCGACACTAACATTCTTTCCTCCAACAATCTTTCGAACGACATCAACGGTAGCAGCAGGACTCTATTCAAACATTGAATACTGAACCTTGAGCACACAGGTACAGGAAGAACAAGACTTACACCTGGACTGACAGCTTCGACTTTTCCGTGTTTGTTGACAACAAAGACCCCACGAGTAGTTCCACTAGGGCCTTTCTTCATGCCGATAGCACCGATGAGGGTCGCCGTCGGATCGCAGACTGAGATATGATCGCCGCGTCAGTGTTGTTCGTCTGGAGTGGTGTGGCGCGCCTTTGGACACATCTAGGGAAGTAATGTTCCCAACACATGTCTCAGGGCTCAATACTAGGTGCGAAAGAAAGATAAATAAAATACTCACGAAGCGTGTACGGTAGATTCTGCTTGGTCTTGAATGTAGTGTTGGATTTAGGAGAATCTTTTGAAAGGCCGTCTGATTGTAGTTCCAGGGTCAGTATTATTGCCTAATATTGCCTATTCAAAGTGGTGTTTCAAGCCTCTTGGAAAAGTGTCTAAACAGTGGAACTCTCAAGATATGTCACAATACTCAAGTACCAGTACAAAATGGAGAAGGATAAGTTTTGAAAAGACGTACAGATAGAGTACCCAGTCGTTGTTAGAGACGTAAACTCGTCTCGAAATAGGCACGCCTGAGTAGTACCTAATGGTGTGACCTATGTTAACATATCTAGTGACCACTTGAAGAATCTCAGGCTGCTGAGGCAGGACAACAGAGGAGTGTAGGTTAAATTTACATCCAGGTGTTGATGCTTTGGGATACGTGAAAAGAATCACGCCAGATTTGCTTTGGTCTACCAGTCTTTTCAATGTCACCTTCTCGCCATCGTTTGTCTCAATCTCGCCACCAAAACCATCGATGATAATCGTGTCACCCGCAGCAACTTTGTTTCCTGTAGCTGCTGGATCATTTGTGGACGAATCGTCTTTTTTGCTTGAGGTAGAAGACTTGATAGAGTTAGCTTTCTTGACTGGTGGCGGTGGTGCTGTGTCAGCAGGTGCTTTGCGTTTGCGCAACTCTACCATCTTGGCGGTATGACGATTCAAAAGTGCAGTTGAAGCAAAAAGTTGATGATTTATGATTTGTTGGTCAACCAAGAGGATTCGAGTGGAGAGGGGATGGTGGAAAAAGTCTACTACTTGTGCGAAGCTATATCTCGAATTGGCATTGTCAAACGCTCTCCGATCGCATGCTTCCAAAGTCCCGATGCCGAATGCTGGATCCATGCCCTTGATCGCTTCATGCGTACCTTAAGTACGCCACAGACGCAGGTTTTATTCGTAGTAAGATGCGGGGGAACCTCAAGTGTAGTACGGAGCAGGGAGAAGGCTATGTCGATACGAGCGAATCCCTTTCTTAATTGGACCTTCCATGCGCTCCAGACTGCCTCTGTTACAGATTATATCACGGACAAAGCATATAACATTAACACCATATAGCGATCATGTGGTAGATGATATGTGTCGTTAAGTCGAGGTCCTTTGTCTCCGACTTCGTCCGGAGAAAGTTTCCAGCCCAAGCGGTCCCGAGCATGAACACCACAAAATTCTTCACCCAACCCCAACCATATCCGCCCATATTCATCTTCAAAAAATAACCCTCATAAGTCCGATATAATCTCATCCTAAATCACATCATTTCCGCACCTCCACCATCCAGATCAGACTCACATTACTTCCACCTGACCCGTATTCTCACCCACTCCGCCCCTCAAGCTGCCAGAGGATGCGCGTCTTTTCCTCCACCTACACCTTCGACTATAGCTGGAATGAAGTTTCGACAGCCAACTGGCTAAAATACTGCCCCTGGAACAAATCCTCTTCCCATGTTATCGCCGTCGACACCCTCTCACGCCATGTCGATCCTAGCAGTGGCATATTACGCACAGAGCGTCTTATAACATGCACTCAGTCCGCACCGGCATGGGTCATGGCCATCATGGGCGGTGGCTGCACAACCTACTCGTACGAGACATCCTATGTGGATCCGGTGGAGAAACGTGTGACATTGAGTAGCCTAAATCTTACCTGGTCGAACATGATCAGTGTACGAGAAACCGTGGTCTACCAACCTGACAGCAGTCAAAGTGAACCAGGCCATGAGCGGACCAAGTTCGAGCAAGAAGCAAGAATCACGGCGTTGTGTGGTGGTTGGCAGAAAATGAGGTCCAAAATTGAAGAAGCTAGTGTAGAACGCTTTCGAGAGAACGCGAGAAGAGGGAGAGAAGGGTTCGAAGCCGTTTTGGAGATGAGTAGAAGGGTGTTTGGTGAAGAAAGGGAGAGAGAAAGGAGAGAGCAGGAGTTAGCTGCTTCTTGATGAGCGAGACCGAGCTTGCTCTTTTGATAATTGCAATTATGGCTGGGTTTAGCGATCATAAAGACTGGCGTTTTGATACCACAGGATTACGAACTGCGGGAATTCAGCATCTGAACGGCGTCTCCCCGGGTCAGGCATATTCACTCGCGCAAACGCATCTAGCACTACATTGCCTTACGGAAATTAGATATAATCGGGCGGTAGTACAAAATGCGATTAATCTGGTGATTCCAAAGTCATCCTTCCGTTGACCATTCAAACCGAAGTATCACCCCTGCATTTCTGCTTGACTCTAAGTTGTCAAGACCAATCCTCGACGCCGAAAAGAGCCATTAAATCTTTCCGTACTCACCGACGGAGTGAAGAGCTGCTCTCCTAATACCTCGAGTAAGCAAGGCAGACATGGACGAGAAATTTCCTACCCACCGGAATCGTTCGATATTCTGTACAAAGGCTGGTAGCCAATGCACTTTGGTACATTGCGAATATTGTCATCGGGACCTTATACATGACCACACTCGCTGTCAGATAGCACGTCTTGTTGATCGTAACTTCGCACAGTTCTCCGGCACTGCACCTTGATGTATTATGACTGTTCCCTAGATTAGTGATCTAGTCGTATTGTGTTGAGTATGATGCCAGGGCCCTTTCGCAGTGAAAACTTGATTCACATCAGCCCTCCCAGCACAACCTTGCCCAAGCCAGCAAACTCAGACTTGGCACCTTTTCTACTTTCCTCCTCAAACTCCTTTATGATACCAGACACGATGATCTTACGTATTTTCGCGTCTGCCTTCGCAAAGATCTCCCCTGTCCCTGGAGCACACATCGCGGGCGAAGGAATCAGACTTATGATCCGTGTGTAGCAGTCAATTAGTACCTCACACAAGGTCGCAAAAGTCTCGAAAAAGTCCGGGTCAAAAGGCAGCGAGGGGGTAAGCAAGTGGGTGTACTCCTCGCCAGGTAGTAGATCCTGCTCACTAGCTGGAAATGACGACGCCGCGGATCCAGCCGCGGCTCCTGTTGTCATTGCTTTCAGATCGGCTGGGTCGCTCGTGTTCATTGGGAGCCCAATATCTGTCGCTGAACTGGTTCTTCGACCCTTCGTGCTGGCATGTGTTGCACGCTTGAACATTTGCGGTAGACGTGCCCTTGAGAGAGAAGAGGCAGAACCCCCTTCTGGTGGATGTATCTGCTGGTATGACTCAAACTCGACAAGGAGTGCATTAAGAGCACGGAGGCACTCTTGTGGGTTCGACGAATTCAAATCTAGAATACTGGGAAGGGAGAGACCAAGCAGCAAATAATTTGTTGCCCTTCGAGCAAGCCTTTTTGGCTCGAAAAAGGGAATTCTGGCAAGGTCTGACTTGCTAAAGAGCAGTGTATTAAACCAGTAAACACGGCCCTCATGAGCCTTTCTTAAGTAATCAAGTGTAGATATTCTCTTGGATGACACGTCATGAATCTGCTGATATACAATACTAGGATTCTGCACCCCACCAGTGGAGGCTGGCGGAAGACTTGGGGTTGATAAGCCGGCATTGTTGCCGCCTTGGCCAAAACTCGCGCTTGATTGTGAGGTGCTTGGAGGCTTGCCATGCTCGGGTCGAAGGCCATTTGTAAGGGCAGCAGTCGCCATTGTGGGAGAAGGCGTGGAATGGTTGAGGTCGGCATAGGTAGAAACAGCAGGGACTGGCGAGAGGACTTCGTCCAAGCTTTGCTGGGTAGATAATGTTTTCTGTGAAGATACAGATGATGAAGTGGAAGGCTGGTGTCTGCTCAATTGTAAGGGAACAGGTTTCCTATCTGACAGCTGTGAGACGGCAGATGAGTCTTTGCGAATTGGCCCCTGGTAGGAGGACCTTGAGGAGGTGGAGGATCGTTTGGTACTGAAATTTGGAGAGGGTTCTTTGTCAGCTGAGTCCCAGGGTTGGTCAGTGTATTGACGAGGCGAAATATTGCTGGCTATGCGTTTGGCAGAGGATTTGATGCTGGACACGAAGTTGGTGGTACTTGCTGGCCCTACCATGTCTTCCGAAAGGGGGGTGGTTAGGACTAGTACATTTTGGTGGATGTCTCTCTGGGATCTGGGTGACTTGTCACTATACACCGACTATAGAGATTGACCTTGTGCTATGGGTAGACTGTTAGATGAGAGGATTAGTCATTGCAGCGGTCTGAGCGCAGGAACAGAAAGAACATAATATGGCATTAGGGGACGAGAGTTAAGTCAGCATGATCGACAGGTACTTTGACTACCTACCGAGGTACTTCTACTTTATTACCATTTTGTACCTCTCTTGCCTCTTTACATTTACAACGTACTACACCCCCCTAGTGTCCCCATTCTCTACCACGCTTAACCTACTCTCCCTATCTACACGATCATAAGTCATCTCTTCTAATGTCTCCTGCCCCCCGAAACCTGTTCCCATCGTAGTATCCGTCTATCCGATGGAAAATCAAGCTGTACCTGAGCCCGGCGAGTGGCCTGCAGACCCGCAGACCGATGTCAATATTTCTGAAGACCGCATCTGGGTAGACGGGTGCTTCGATTTTGCTCATCATGGTTTGCAGGCTCGCTGTCCCCGAAGTTGGCGTGTTCAGAGAGCTCATCTGGGTTAGGACATGCCGGCGCAATGCTACAGGCAAAAAGATTGGGCAAAGAGCTCTTGGTTGGAATTCATTCCGACGAAGAAATTATGGTCAATAAAGGCCCAACAGTGATGACTTTAAAGGAGCGGTTGGTCTCCCTCAGGATCGAACTAAAATGCTAGCTGAAGCTTCAAGGCAGTGTGGATGCCGTTAACGCCTGTCGCTGGTCGACAAAGTCTATTCCGTATGCTCCGTATGTCACATCATTGCCGTGGATAAGTCACTATGGCTGTCAGTACGTCGTGCATGGTGACGATATCACATCAGATAGTAGAGGGGAGGATTGTTATAGATATGTCAAAGCAGCCGGTCGTTTTTTGGTTGTCAAGAGAACGCCAGGCATCTCAACAACTGATCTTGTGGGGCGGATGCTTCTTTGTACAAAGAACCATTTCATTAGGTCACTGCTGAAGATCCTTGCCGGCGAAGAAGGATCTGAGAACCCCGAAGAACGGAAAAGACTAGGAGATGAGATGACACAAAGAATAAAGGACTACGCTACGGACGAAACTGGTTTGCAACCTGGACCACAAGTGTTAAGCTGGGCTGGATCTAAAGCGACCATGGAAGATCATGCTTCCGAGGAACCGGGTACCTATTGCATTTTGGTCAATGGTAAAGCTCCTCGCCAAGGCCAACGCATCGTCTATGTAGATGGAGGTTTTGATCTTTTCTCGTCTGGACATATCGAGTTCCTTCGGCAAGTGGCCATGGCGGAACAGGCAATCGGCCGTCGAAATGGATGGCATGAAGATACGAACAACGACTATCGCCCTGCATACATTGTGGTGGGTATTCACGATGACGAGGTTATCAATCACTGGAAAGGTGTAAATTACCCAATTATGAATATTTTCGAGCGTGGCCTCTGTGTGCTTCAATGTCGAGTGAGTATGGTCCAAGAAAGCTTTCAAGCCTCTGAGAATAACCCGCAGGAAGTATGTTGACTCCGTCATATTCTCGGCCCCGTTCACACCTAGCAAAGCCTACCTCACTAACATCCCATACGGCATTCCTGACGCTGTCTACCATGGCCCCACATCGTTTATACCCCTTACGTATGATCCTTATACTGATGCCAAAGCCTTGGGTATATATCACGATATTGGTAATCACAGTTTCCAGAATGTGAACGCAGGAGAGATAGTGCAGCGAATCTTGAAAAGTCGTGAGATGTACGAAGAAAGGCAGAGAGCGAAGGGCGAAAAGGCAACAATCGAAGAATCCTTCCAGAGAAGAGATTCAATTGAGCGAGAAGCAGCAAGGGTGAAGGAGGACCGGTTAGGCAACAGGTGAGGAATGAACGATCACCGTATCAACGCTTATTACAGGATAATAGCGTTCAAGTGCTTCTATTATAGATCTCGTTCAAATCCAAAATTTTGCCTCTTCCTCTACGATGAACTTATGAACCGACTTTTTCTATCCCAATCACTAGAGATATAATATCGTCCGTAACTCTATTTCTGTCATGCGTTATGACGCTGGAGTTGTGCCTTGACGCCGTTTTCGTTATCCGAGATATGAGAATCTCGACCATCAAGCGTCTCCCTCCCGTTCATTCACGACAGACCCCCATTCGTGATTTTCCTTTCCAAACATAATATTCGTGAGATATGTCTTCAGAATCGCAGCGTATTTGCCCGTTACACCTTCGGACATCGGAATCTCTAGGTCCTTTCCTCGAAAGTGAATACTAGATACCGGTGCAATGAAGAACTGCAAAGTCGTCAGCGCTTCGAAGCTTGTTGTTTTTGTGAAAAGGGAGGGGGGCATACCGCCGTTCCCGCGGCAAATGCCTCTAGTAATCTTCCCTCGGCTGTCGCATCCTCGACCTCACTCATGGTGTAGTTTCTCTCCACAATCTCGAGTTCTCCTCCCAACCTCTCTCTTGCCAGCTGCAGTATGCTTCTTCTTGTCACACCGTCAAGGATGATTTTGTCATCCAAGGGTGCTGTTACCAATTGCAACTTCCCTTCGTCTGTCCTCCAAACCACGAAGAAATTACTCGCCCCAGCCTCTGTGACATCACAACTCTTACCCAAGAGCCAGAGCACTTGATCAAACCCTCTCGCTTTTGCTTCTCCTTGGGCAATCAGACTTGGTCCGTAATTGGCCCCCACTTTCGCATACCCAAATCCTCCAGGCCATGCGCGCACGGTGTCTTCTTTGCTGGCCAAAAGCCGGAGTCCAGGCCTCGCTTTTGATGACGTCTGTACAATGGTGCTGTTCGGTCCAGCTGTACCACCCGGCGTGTCGAAGCTTGGGAAGCAGCATGCAATCACGTATAAGAGTGCTTCTTTCGGTTTTTGCACCCCCAGCGCTGCCGCTGTCGCAATCATCGTCGGTCTCAGGTACAGAAAAGCCCCTGGTCGGCTCTTTGGTAACCATTTTTCACCATCTACTGCAACAAGTGTCTCAATGAGCTTCTGCAGTTCATCAGGGTCGAAGGCCGGAAGGGATATTCGAGTGGCACTGTTAAGCATGCGTCGGGTGTTGCAGTCGGGTCGGAAAAGGCGGAGTTTGAGGTCATAACCACGGTAGAATTTCAAGCCTTCAAAGCATTCTGTTGCATAATGAAGAACCGAAGCGGTGGGCATGAGTTGTAATGGTCCGTAAGGCTGAAGAATAGGAGCGGCCCATCCGCCTGTCGAGGTCCATTGACAGGTTACCATGTGATCTGTGCATACAGACTGTGTCCAGACCTCGGGAGAATCAGGCTCAGGGACGGCATGTGGGCTGAGGTTGTGGGTGAAGACCAGCTTGGAAGCATCTAGCTCCTTGATATTGGGTGTGGAATTGCTATTGGGGATTATCGATGGTGCTGTTTTAGTGACAGTGTGCTTGATACCAGAGCAAGTGAGCTCCGATGTGGTCTGAAAAGGTGAAATGGCGGTTGGAGCCATTTGTACAGCGTCAGGGTACAAAATGGGGCGAGAAGACGAGGAATATGGATCAACTTTGCTCGATTGTACAGAGGCTTGGCAATTGGTAAACTGAACAGAGTGAAGGACAATCTTGACAACTACTTCGTGTCGTTGGCAGGATGAAAGCGTATTTGTTGGGAAACTAGGAACGTGAAAGGCAGAAGCTGTAGGGTCTTATATACGCTTCCCGGTTTAAAACTTCGGTACCACCCTTAAAGTAGCATTTTTCTCAACGCCAGAGCATGGCAAAGGAAAAGCTCGTTAAGCGGCATAATAAGAAGAAGAGACTCACAGCCATTGGCTCTCCTTGGGGCTGATATGGTGGTTTTTGCTTTGGGTCTTGATGCTGTTGTTCTGCTCAAAATGACGCTGCAAAGTTTTATTAGCCGATAAAAGCCGGACAGCTGTACTGTACGTGTGCATTTATTCCATGCGCTCGCTAACATTTTCTTCTCAAATCCTCTGAACAGGGGCTAGTTAGGGTCTGCAGCCGCTCTTAACCGACCTTGCATCGCTAGTAGAGGAAAACAAAGTTCCGCTTCAAGCCGGGTCAAGAAAGCCATCTGTAGTTCTGTACTCTCATTGATCTTGAATTCTCTTCGCCCAAAATGCGTGCCCTTTCTATTCGTCATCTCTTAGAAGAGCAAGAAGGGACTCCGCATTCTTCTTCTGCTTGAGCTCCAGCTTCTAGTAGAGAAGAAATCGATTAGCATGTAAAAGGGCAATGGGAACAGCCACAAGCAACTCGCCTTTTCGCTTTCCATCATTGCCTCCATCGCCTCCTTTCCGATCTTCTCAATCTGCTCCATGAATAACTTCTGCTCAACTTCCAACTCAGCCATCATCTCCCTCTGCTCGGCGTCAATAAAGCTACTAGGATCGACTTTGCCCGTCAGAAGATCGTCAAGTCCATCGGGGCCGACTATTAGCAAAGCTAGTTGACGGATTTCCGCCTGCACATCGGTCCATTCGTTGAACTGGTGTTCAAGTTCTTTCTCCTCGGCCTCGATAGTCTTCTGAAATTTCTTCATGCGAACGCCTAGCATTGTCTTACCGGATTGCTTGCCGTCTGTAGAAATCCACTCGAGCTCTTGTTCGTTGAGAGGGTTTGCAATCGCGTCGTTGAGCTTGATGGAATCTTGCTCTCTTTGATTGAAAAAATCATGGGACTCCACTAGGCGTTCCGAGAGGACTCGATAGGTCGCGTCGAGAGCAACGATGGCTTTCTCCTGGATAGTCTGACCCGACTGCTTGATGCTGTCTATAACACCTTGATTTTAGAAAGGAGATAGAAATTTTAGAGCCGACAGATCTTACCAGCAAATTCTGCGGCCAAGGTGTGTTCTGGGATGTGCTTTGCTGTGTGCCTTTGCTTGTACCCCTTGTTGCTTCTGGAAGCCTTGGTAGATTTCTCCGTGACATCCTTCACATGGCGGGATTCTTTCTGACGTAGAGCTTCCTTGCCGGATTTTTTGAAAATTGCGTTTGTTGCGACGGATTTTTTGACGTGAGCCTTGATATCGGGTTTGGTCTTCGCCATCTTGTGACGGAGGTTGGCAATTTAATGTTAGGATTTTACCTACGAGTATAAGCTAATTGAATGGAAGAAAAAAACCAAGCTGGTAGTAAGAAGGGTTCGTAGATAGAAGTCGGTGGGAAAAGGACCAGCCTCCTTTTCCATCAGTCAAGACATGTGAATAATAGATCCCAACGCTCCAGAATTGCAGGGAATTCTGTGAACAGCCTCGCCGTTTGCCTTGTTTACTTGATTTGATGAATCAAGTATCAATACTGTGGGATGAGGTTTCAGTCTTTGGTCGTAGGACGCCAGCTGCTTTGAATTGTGCACGGTGGAGACAATTAGACTACGGCGAATCAAGCAAAATAGTAATGACGCTGAACTGGTCAAGAACCCACTCGCGCCAGGCGCCTTGCTTTGTTTTCATGAACTCATGGTTGCGCAGGTGTATCCGAAGAAGCATCCGAAGGTGGTTCTGTAGGAACGAGCACTCCTTTCTCCTCCAAAATCTTCGAAAGCTCTCCGTTCTGATGCATCGACATGAGTATGTCACATCCCCCAACAAATTCCTTCTCTACGTAAAGCTGTGGAATCGTAGGCCAGTCCGAATATTCTTTCAGACCTAAGCAGGAATGTAAGAACGTACGGGGAAATCTTAGAGAAGGGTGACCTCGTACCTTGCCTAAGCTCCTGATCTTCTAAGACATTGAAAGCTGAGAACTTGTTCGGATCTACACCCTGCAATCCAAGGATCTGTATGCTTGCTTTGGAAAATCCACATTGTGGAGTCTCAGGTGTGCCCTTCATGAAAAGTACCACAGGCCTTGAGGCCACGGCTTGATCTATTGCCGCTCTTGTTTCTGTAGACAGGAGTCGTAGACATGCAGGTGTGAGGCGCGTGAGAGGAGGTCTGGAGAGAACAGTAAAGGTTGGTCGCGAAGGCCGCGCTGCGTGGCGAAATCCCTGCTCTGTTCAGAATATTGACCGTCAAGGAACAATACGAATCTCACCTGCGAAAATATCGCTCTGGATATCATCTTTCTTAAAGTGTTGAGAGATTGAAGACAAGAGAATGGGCGAACATCCGAGGATCACGTTTACTAAGCCACTGCCGATGACGCAATCTCAAGCTGGACCAGTTTCAGTCGTCTACATTTTGGAATTCATCGCCGTTACATCTTTGAAGGTCTACTTACCCATAGCAGATAGCGCATTTCTGTCTCCATCGTCTGGATCACAGAAGAGATGATTGCACTTGATTTCGTAAAAAAGCCACCATGAACTTCATCAATCCTCGTATCCCTCCAGAGCAGCCATCCGGCTTTTCAAGTCCTTTCATCGCATCCGAACAAGCTGGGAAATACACTCCTAGCCTTCAGCGGTAGTTTTGCGACTATCAAGCTTCCCTAAATTCTAAAAGAGCTGTCTCATTACAATGATCTTTCTGTTCGCATTGTCTTGACTAAAACTGCTGAATAACTTCTTAGCAGGCTAGAGCACCGAGCAGCCTTTGCTCAAGTCCCTCTATAGTCTTCAAAACGTTGATGATATGTATTGTGATGAGGATGGACGGGATAAGCCATGGATTCGAACGATTAGTATTCTGCACATTGAGCTATGAGGCTGGGCAGATATTCTCGTAATTGCTCCTCTATCAGCGAAGTCAGTGGGCAATATGACTGCCGGCATAGCGGACGGCTCGCTACTATCTGTGGTACGGACCTGGGATTTTACTGGAGAAATAGGAAGTAGAAGGAAGAAACGCATCATTCTGGCAGCGATGAACACAGCCATGGTGAGGCATCCCGTTACGAGGAAGTAGGTCCAGGTGCTCGAAGAAGACAGGGCCATTGACGAAGAGTCCTACCGACGGATCGAGCTGCTGAGACTCGCAGAACCTGTGGAGACGCTAGGAACAACGTAACGTGGGAGTGGAGCGGAACAGTATCAGTCATTGAAGCACGACTAGATCTGAAGGATAAAGACATATGAGTGATTTGAAACAATTTGAAACACCTCAAATATGACACTTACTGATTGGAATGGCTTCCTACATCGCAGGACGCATTCATCACTCAGCTGTCACTTCTCAAACGCTTTTGCCCTCTCTTTGACGGCCTACGGAACGGCCATATGAAGCAAAGAGACGGACTCGTTGATTGTATTCGGAAAATCAGAGCCAGAATGTACATGCCAATTTCATGCCGTCAGGCTCGAGCATCGCTGAGGAAGGAAATATTGAGGGGTAATTGAGCCATCTTCTAACGAAGATTTGCCCAGAACGACCTTGACAATCAGATCAACAAATACACGAAGGTTCAATTTCAACGCGTACAGTGAGGAAATCGAAAGCGTCATCACCATATAATGTTGGCATGTGAGTCTCGCACATCCACTTGATTCTGCTGTCTAATCTCTCTGCTACTTGATCAGTGGACCTCCTTGCAGTGTTCATCCTAAATAGCCCCATTTTTGTATAGTAAAGCACAATAATCCCAGTCCTTACAGTTTAATTCCCGCTTCTGTCTCGATTATTGTATTCCTTTGTTCGTCAAGCCTTCATAATTTCCACAATCCCATGGGTCAGTTCCTGCGTGACAATAGCTTTGGGTTCGAGCAAGGTTATCGTGTGGCAGGTGCAAACATCAGCTCATATATGTTCCGTACCATTACATCGGCTTTTTGAGGACCAATGAGAGATTTGCTGTGTCTACCAATATTCCTTCAAAAACCCGGAGTCAGCAATCTACCTCTAGATTGAGAAACGAGGCGTTAAAAGTGTTAGAGGGATACCAAAATATTACCCAAAAAGAAGTCTCACAACTCGAAATGAGGTAGGAGAAGGGTGGAGGAACAGTCGACAACGTAGTAGACTTGTCAGAAGCAATCAGCTGGTGCGCTGACCCCGAAACATGAGTTTCGCCAGCGGTAATCAGAGGCCGGTCTGTGGTACCAGCCCACTAGCATTAAATTGTCAAGAATATTCACCACTTCACGTGGGCTGCCTGCAAGAAGTTCTGATCTTGTTCACCTTCCCGATTCATGCTCCACTATATCTGACCTACATTTTGTTAGCAAGGGATATTGGCAAATAGAAACAAAAAAAAGTCAAACCATGTCGAGCAAAAATAAACGATGTGTGCCAGCATCTTTTCTTGGGTTAAAGTTCAATGCCCGAATGATTTTGAGGAAGCAGAGTACATCAGGTCAGAAGAAGCGGCGAGCCGAGTCTGAAACCCTCTCCAGTTGTATTCAGCAATAGCAGTGAGGCAATACCTGGATTGCCCTCTAATCGGCCCGTTTAAAATGCTCTACTATAAAGCCCAAATCCATGTCTAACTGATAGCCCTGGACATGCAGAATGGCTATGTAGAGATCAAACGCGGAATCAACATTTCGTGTTGAAACCCACCAACAACCTGTGGGATTGTGGAAGATTTTCAGTTTCCCGAGTAGCTTTTTTTCAAATCTGATCAACAAATACAAGATATGCTCAGCGTGAGGCTTCATACTTCGCCTCTTCGCAACGCCAAAAGAGCACGAACATCAGTGACATATTGCAGTGCCTCGAGAACCGGAATGAGATGTAAGAGGTCGTTATCGGTAGGATCGTTAATCCAACCCTCAATGGGTATTGCGTTGTCTACGTTCAACCAGTCAGAAAATTATTTAGGGGTCTTGAATAACAATTTTACCTTCATGAAATATGTAACTCAAAGGGCTATTATCAAGTATCATGACCCTGCTCAAGTCCGGTTCCACTGAGCTAAGGTCTTTAATATACGCCCCATTTCTGAAGGTACAATGCTGGCGGTAGTACCGCGCCGAGAAGTACTTCCGCTCTTGCTCAAGCCAGTCGATCACCGGATCTGCATATTCTTGGACCGAGGCCGTAAAGACAACAAGGTTATACCATTTACAAATTTTTCGGAGAAAGTCGTCACAGTGTGGGCGCTTATGTACGTAGTAGAGAATGGGATGCTGAGGTCCAAGAGTAGCTCCCCCATAGCCGACGGTCGTATTCAGCTTGACTTCTACCATATGGCCACTGCTCATTCTGCCACCCTTGGCCAGGCTGTGGATCAGTGTCTCATCTAAGTCTATAACCAGTGTCTTCTGCGTGAGTCTAGTGAAGGCTTGTAAGGATGACTGGGCTGAATAGGAAGGCTGCCGCCTGGGAATGAGAGGCCGCGGCGGAGCAGAGGCGTGGGGATATTTTGTAAGCTTCGTAGATGATGCCGGCGATGTTGGCGACTTTATGCTCGCTACTGTAAGCGTTGGTGGTTCACTGCGGCTTGTGACACCTGCTCCACGCACAGCAGCTCCCACCCCTCGTTTCTGCTTCCGCCGTCGAGTTGTGTCTTCATTATAAAGCTTTATGCGAACGGATCTCCTGGTGTGTGGCACATCTTCCGAAGAGGACGATGTTTGGAGTCTTGGTTTACTTTCAGGAGGCGTATCTAGAATGACGAGCTTCTCCACGACTTCAGCTTCGGAGTCCGAGGTGGCTGGAGAACGGGGGCTGTTGCCTTTGGGCTTGAATTTGACATCTTTCACAAATGGTTTCTGGCGTTGACTCTTGTGATCCGAGCTTGACGAAATTGCAAGATCTCGAGGGTCTGGAGATCCCGAAAGTCCAACAGCGTATGCAGTAGATTTCGTTCCATTGCGCTTCGGCAGAACGCGGCTAAGCTGACGCGCTGGCAGCAGAGGAGAGAATTTGCCTTTCTCGTCGTAGAATCCTGTGACAATGTAGAGGCCGGGCGAGACCAAAGTAGAAAGCACCCACTTCAGAGACTCGGTCAGAGCATGTACCAGCCTTTGCGCTGCTAAGCGGAGTTTGGTGTATCTTGGACTAGACGTTGATGTAGTCTCGATTTCTGTGGCCTCGGAGAGTTGCGGTGTCTTCTCGCTCATTTCTTCTGACGTCGTCTCAATGCTCCTCTCTTCGGCATTTGCGCTATTAAGATGTACCTCCTTCTCATCGACTCTATCTGCGACGCCTCCTTTAACATGCTGACTAGAACTTCGTTTTGGTTTGTCATCCGCATCCCCTTTCTTCAGACTACTATCGCTATAGGACCGGAGCCTGTTTGCTGTAGGCGTTTGAGGTGGGGTTGGGCCAATAACACGAGCGGACAAGATATTCAAGGAGTTCATCGTCCGAGAGGAGCCATCAGACTGCTAGGCTAGGGGCACTTAAAAACTGAACGTAGCCAATCAGTTGTTTTGCCTCGATACGTAGTGGTTGAGTAGATGCGCAACCCAAACGAAGCTACTGTTCAGGCCCCTCCTGGCTTGCAGGTTTAATGTCAAGACCCTGTCACTCGCTGAGTGTCACTGATTTCTGAATGGTGTGCACAACCCAACATTTGCGATGCTTATGACTCCGGGTCTGGCAGACTCAATGCTTTACTATTGTGCTGAGCGTTTCGTGGTTGGGGGGTCGGCGTAAATGGAGAGGATCGGAGTTTGGGAAGCTAAAAAGGTTCCAAAATAGCTTTCATTGTATTTTGTATGAAATTGACTAAGTACGATCGTTGAATCTTGAAACCTTTCAAGTGCTTCTATTACATTAGTTTAATATGGTCTTGACATGCCAGATCTACCAATCCACTCTTTAGTCACTACCCAATCGCTGCGATCCAACCCAATACAGATACTCCGGCTTCCTGTTCACTGATCCTAGCCTTTAGAGGTTCTGTTCTATCTCTCTGCGCGTTTGGAGACACAGATATTATGTCCTCAGCAGGCATTTTGACCCCTGGTCTCACCACCTTCTCCAGATCTGTTCGAAACAGAGGCACTCCAATTGAGTCCTCTGTGGAGAGCCTCATCTCGTAAGGACTCGGAGCTGCGACCACACCAGAATTGATGCTGAACGGAATAGCCTTCTTAAAAGACGCCAGATTCGCGACTCGAAACCCTGTGCGACGGCTACAGCTCATCTTTTGCGACGGGTGGTCGAGACGTTTAGGATCACAGACGTCTCAGGACTTATTGAACGAGTGCAGCAGGTAGGACAGCGACTGTTAGCTGCACAACCAAGAGAAATAGCTATCGGGAACATAGTTCGCCGAGTACTGGGCGTCATCCGAGAGGAGGCAGACGAGGATCGAGATGCGGAAACTAGTGGATGCAGCGATGCAGGTACAGAAAGTAGGCCACACTCCGCAGGAGAGAACGATCCAAGACCTCTCAATACGCCTGGAGCTGCCTCGCGAGCTCCTCTCTCAAGCCCACTGCGGCAAGGTACTGGTGACTACCCCTTACTCGAACCTCGCGAAGACGGAGCACCACTCCTCACAACACAATCTTCATATGCAAGTGCAAATGCAAATGCAAATACTGGTCCCGTGGTGACCTCTATGTTCAGTCTGCTATCTCATCCTAGATCAGATGTGGCATCACCAACAGCTACGCCTGGCTCGCAATCCCCCAGTAGCCATCCTTCACTTTCGAATACGGCCGTTGCAAACCTTACCGCCGCCAAAGATCTCAGGGCGGAAATTGTTGAAGGGATACAAGAAATACTTGAGGAACTGAATCAAGCGGACGACCAGATAGCTGGCTATTCTCTAGAGCACATTCATTCCAATGAGATTATTCTCACTCACACATCCTCAATCACAGTACAGAGATTTCTCCTAAAGGCAGCCGCTAAACGGAAATTCACCGTGATCCACGCAGAGACCTTCCCTAACGACCACGAATCTACGCATGCCACCGTCGTCGGCCAAGCTAAGGCAGAGCGGGATGACGAGTCGAGACCGGAATCATTTCAGAGATCGCTAACCGCAGCCGGCATCACGGTAATTTTGATACCCGACTCCGCTGTGTATGCCTTGATGTCACGCGTCAACAAAGTGATCCTTGACACTCATATTGTACTCGCAAATGGGGGTGTGGTAGCAACAGCGGGAGCAAGGGTCATTGCTAAAGCGGCGAGTATGCATCGAACGCCTGTGATTGTGCTTGGTGCAGTGTACAAGCTTAGCCCGGTCTATCCCTTTGATGTTGATTTATTCATGGAAAATGGAGATCCCGGGGATGTGATCAGCTATCGAGATGGAGACTTGGTGAACAAGGTTGAGCTTGAAAACCCCTTATTCGATTATGTCCCTTCAGAATTGGTAGATCTCTACATCACGAACCTGTCAGTACATCTGCATTAAAAATCTGCGAGATCAAAACTACTGACAGTACATCCAGGGGGGGGCATGCCCCTTCTTATCTCTATCGTATAATTGCGGATCACTACCGAGCTGAAGACATAGAGCTTGGTGGTATCAATGCATATCAACGAAACGTTGTGCTGCAGTAAATCAGGGATTTGCTGTAAAGTCGCAACGACCACAACCGAGCTTGACAGGCATGACCATCGCTCTTGCTCTTCTAGCAGTCTACCTCTCTATCGTGATTATCATGGGACTGATAATCTCTGGGAACTATCCTTCGCGCTTGCCTATTGTTGTATCAGTACAAAGAAATACCTGGAACCACATAGTACAGCGTAGGATAGCACTAAACAGGGAGTGAATTGGGCGTCTCAGTTCTTTTCAGTCTTGTTGGTCTTCAAGCTGCAGACTCCTAAGGCTTTGGCTCTATAAAGAGACCACCAACAGAGGGAAATCCATAGCACGCCCAGCCGCTACCGCTTGCAGTTGCGTCGTTTCCTGTATTCAATTGTACACCACTGCCATTGACGAAGATCCTGCAAGGAAAGGTAGAATCAAAGTTCCATTAAGTGGAGCATCTAAATGTGCACATCGAATACAGAGTATCCTGCTTATCGACTTCAAGCAGTCCCCCTTGCTGATGTGCCCGCAAGTAAGACTGTACAAGGCTTGCCAGGTTTTGCATGCTCACTTTGGTATCAGGTCCACCCATCAAACGAAAACCATAAAAAGTCGTTATGCAGTCAGACCTTTTACCATCTTTTCATCATTGACACCATGCATAGAGCTTGAATGATATAGGGACCCAACTCAAAAGTCGTAAACGATGGGCTTCAATGAGATAACTTACAATTCGGATTGCCGTTGCACGAATCTGGTAGTCTGAGAACGGCCCACCAAGCTGCGTCGTACAGCTGATGTAGCTTTGTAGAGGTCTAAGAAGAGGATCTCCAAAACGAATGAATGATGAGCATCAGGACAAGCTCGTAGAGTCATAATCCGCTTTAGAGGATATTTTACAGTATTTAATGAGGTAGTTCGGCTAGTAGTAGAGTAGTGTATGAACACCCACACACCGTAGTTAATTAATTCTAATGTGTCCTCTCCGAACACCAAACCTCTTCTTCATTGCGTTGGGCCCTGGGAATATTCCAGGGCTCACTCTTCTCAAAGTGAACTCTGCAACTCGTCCTAGGCTATGGACTTCCTCAAATCAGCCGTAGCCTCAGCCATATCCAAGGACCCTCCTTTTCCTTACAAATTTGGTGACAGGGTGACTGTAGATCAGTCCATCTGGACTCTACATAATGGCACGAAGCGAGTGTGTGTACCCCAGTAGTTGGGAAATAATCAGCTCTGACTCGTGTGCGCCACACAAGGAAGATGGGTCGGATTGCAGCATCTTCGCATTCGATGTCACCGCTGACAAAACCCACCTACCACTCGCTCGGAACGCAGTACGAAAGATGCGGACATTGAGGCATCCAGGAGTCATAAAGGTTTATGATACAGTTGAGGTGAAACAATCGTATCAAGCAGGAGATTCACTGGGGCACAGTCTGATACACGTGATAGACAGAGACTTACATCTACGTTGCTACGGAGAGAGTCAATCCTTTGGGCTGGTCAGCAAGGCGTAAAAGTCTGAGTGTGGAAACTTCCAAATGGGGTCTCTTCACGATTGCAGTATGTTATCCAAAGTTCTGGAAAGACGATAGTATGCTGAATCACGTTTCTCAGAATACATTGTCGTTCATCAATGACGAAGCGACTTCTATACATGGAAATGTTCGCCTCTCTTCGATCTTCATAAGCCAAAGTGGGGAATGGAGACTGGGGGGACTAGAGGTGCTGAGCTCACCGAAGGACGACGACCCTCTTATCTATGTCTGTCCTGAGGCAGTGCTTTCCCTCCGGTGAACTGGCTGACTTTCGAAGAGGTATGGAAGTTTTACGCCCGATTCTGCACGCTACGCTCCGCCTGAAATAGCAAAAGCAGGCTGGAATGCCATCAAGCGGCAACCGCTCCCTGCGGTTGATTCATACGCTTTCGGGATACTGGTATTCGAGGTTTTCAATGGCGGTTTTGCAACTGGTGATCAAATTGGCCTAGCAAAGAATGTGCCGCCGAGTATACATCAAAGTTACAGGAGGCTGCTGAACGCCAACCCTAAGGCAAGACTAAGCGTTTCCCATTTTCGGGACCAGGGGAGACGTAACGGTGGGTTTTTTGAGACTCCACTCATCAAGCTGTCTGAAAGCATTGATAGTCTTGGCTTGAAGAGTGAGGGCGAAAGGGAAGAATTCCTAAGGTTCGCATAAGAAATGACCAATTAGTATGCCGTACGCTGATCATATACCAGCGAGCTGAACGAAGTTGCAGACGATTTTCCCGAGGAATTTTTCGGCGTGAAAGTACTTCCTGAGCTTCTTAAATCTGTGGAATTTGGAGGTGGGGGACCTAAGGTCTTCGCATCTGTAATGAAAATAGGAAATAAGCTCTCAGACGAAGAGTGGGAGTCAAAGATTACTCCTGTCATCGTCAGACTGTTCTCAAATCCCGACCGAGCAATACGAGTGTGCTTGCTTGACTGTCTGCCTGGTATGATTGATCACCTATCTCAGAAAGTTGTCAACGACAAGATTTTCCCACAAATGGTAGAGTTCCCTCGCGCCAGTATATACTGGTTCACACTAAATCGAACAGATCACGGGTTTTACAGACGTAGCACCACTGGTTCGCGAGCAAACCGTCAAAGCTGTTTTGACCATTATCACCAAGCTCTCAGATCGTACCATCAACGGAGATTTACTAAAGCAGCTTGCAAAAACCTCCAATGACGACCAACCAGGAATTCGTACCAACACTACCATCTGCCTTGGGAAAATCGCCCGTAATTTGAGTACAAGTGTACGCAATTCGAAGCTTCTTACTTCTACTCCTATCACTGACTCAATTTCAGACCAGACAAAAGGTTCTTGTGGCAGCTTTTGCTCGTTCCCTGCGTGACCCTTTTGTACACGCACGCAATGCCGCTCTGCTTGCGCTCGCTGCAACCTTGGATCTCTTCACCGATGATGATTGTGCTACTAAGATTCTACCTGCTCTCTGCCCGTCGTTGGTGGATAAAGAAAAGTGTGATATCCCAAGCGTATCATATATGGTTCAGTCGCTGATGTTTACCAGACTCGTTCGTGATCAAGCGAACAAATGCTTTGATGTCTACCTCCAGCGTGTACGCAAATACGGAAACTTGCTTCCAGACACAGTCTTGCCACCACTTGCTGTTGCTGTAGCTAATGGTACTGTACCACGTATGGGCACGCCTCAAAATGACACGCCAGGATGGGCTGGTTGGGCAATCTCCTCTTTCACGAATAAACTGGCTACCGCTAGCGGCGATATGCAACCGAAAGTTGCGAAATCTCAGCAGATAAAGATTGACAGATCATTATCTGTACCCCCATTGGCAGACTCCTCTCGTCCTCCATTTCCAGCGTCAGCATCTACCCTACATCGTCAGGCTGTCACTGGCACATCCACCCCTACTCGGGTGCCAACGCCCACTGAGCAATATTTCAAAAACCCCATCGAGGATGACGAAGACATCGACGAGGCTTGGGATGAATTGGCGGAAGATGCCTCCTTCGACACTCCAGCGGAAGCTAAACCCAATCCAGCTCCCCCGGTCAGCTTTGATGATGGGGGTGAACCCGATTTTGAGGGATGGTTGAAAGCACAAGCTCAAGCTAAGTCTAAAGCACCTTTGCTCAAGGGATTGGCCAAGTCTTCTGCAAATGTCGACAGCGTTAGCAATGGCAGGCAAGCTGTCACAAGGACTATTACCACTGGAAGCATGGGAGCAGGAGTCGGCACAAGAAATCTGGCAAATACCGTTGCCAAGCCAAAACCTGCGACCCCCAAAGCCATCATCAGCACGAAGCCGAAAGAAGCGGATGATGATTGGGGCGATGCATGGGACTAATTGTAGTAGTCTGAGATCCTTTGCAGACATTTCAGGCATAGGCGGTCTTACAAGAATGGCGTTGCGGCAATATTATCTTTCGGAGAAGGAGTGAATTGATGAGATATCCAGCGTATGGACGACGGACTGCCTCTGGAAGAGTACGACAACCCTCGAGTGGCTGCAGACATGCGCTGCGCACCCTCGTGATGGTTGTAATCAAGTCACAACTGTCACATCGAAACCTCGGTTGTAGCTCTTGAGAAGGAATTTGAACGCATGTTACTGTTATTGGGTATTACTTGAACGCCAGCGCCATCGCTAAAGTCGAGATTTGACTCCTGATGATCTTGTCATAGATCACTGTTTGCTCATCTCTCCGAGTAATCGTTCAATGCCACACAAACAGCTCCTCTATGATGGCCATTGTACTGCCTGATGACTGCCTGCGTTCCCAATTCCCACAACCTAGCATAATGATCGCTGCTCGCTGTCACGAGGTACGCACTATCGGCACTGAATGCGCAATCCCAAACCCACCTTTGATGACTCTCCAGACTAGATTCCAATGGAAAAGCACCCGGATTGCGCTCAGTAGGGAGATTTTCGTTGCCCTTGATATTATGTGGAGCATCTGGGTCGACGGACCAGATGCGCGCATTGTGATCGGCGCTGCATGTCGCGAGATGACGGACGTCCGGAGAGAGGAGAACCCGGGTCACATAAGCGTTATGAGCCTGAAAGGATGTCACGGGTATCAAAGAGGTGATGTCGCGTTTCTGTTCCATGCGCCAGACGTAAACATTGCCCTTAAAGTGAAGGTATATTAGCTGGATCTAGTATAGCGGACGACAGGAACGCGTACAGAGTTGTTGCCTGCGCATAGCAAGGTTCCGTCAGTGGCTACCGTGACACTCGACACCGAGACATCTTCCTCGGGAACTAATTGGTGGGTGCATTTGTTTTCTCCTAGATCCCAAATCCTGACATTGCCCCCTCGATCACAAGCTATAACCTCGCCCTGATTTGGGTGAATCACCACATCATTGACAGGGATACCGTGGTCATAGCTTCGTTGAATGCTCCCATCTTTTGTTTGCCATACCTTGACCCAACCATCTTCAGAACAAGTCACCATCCATTTGCCCTCGCAGTGAAAAGTGACGCCGGTAACATTTCCCGTGTGACCAGCGAAGGTCATGACTGGGTTTGGGTTCGATGAGCGAGTATCAAATAGCTTGACTTTTTGATGGCCTGCAGCAGCAAGAAAACGTTTATCTGGAGATATACAAAGGCGATTTACTTGGGATTCAGGATGTTGTATTGTACGATGGCAGATACCAGATAGGGCTTCCCAAAAGCGTATTGTATGGTCGTAACCAGCTAGAAGAGTTAGTAATGCCTGATCATTATGATGCGAAATCTGTAGAGCTCCTGGACAGATGCCTTACCGGTGCAAAGAATTACACTCATGATTCGATTTGACGTGGTGCAGCTAAGACGTGCAGTTGGGGTCTCCTAAATCGGATCGAATCGAATACCAAGACCTCAGAGCTTTGAGATCAACGATACAGCAAATCTTCAAGGGTACAGTGGTTCTGTTTACGCAGTGTTGAGGATGCAATGATCAAGCGCTTGGTATGATTTTTGGAAGCCTGCATAAATCTATAGCTCTCAGGATGTGAAGAGCAACTAATTTCACAAACTCAAGACAATCTCAATACAGTTGGAAATCACCCTGAGTCTTAAGTCACTCGGGGCATAAGAATGACAGCTCGCCGTGGGGGCTCTGGTCGCAGAAATTCTAAAGTACCTACGGCGCCCGCCAGCGCTAATCGCGGTTGTAGGCACGACCTAGAACATGCTCCAGAGCTTCTCTACACCTCTAGACATCCTTCCGGATCTCTGTTGCTTTTGGTATGATCATCGAGAGTTGCGGAGTATGATTCCGCAATGATTTGGAAGGTCAGAAGGCCATAACTGGAGCAGCGTTGATTGAATAATCCACGCAGCTGCTGCTGGAGGACATGGCTCCCTCATCGCTCAAGAAGATGAGTGGGGTTCAAGAGAGGAAAGAAGGTAATTATGCTTCATCTGAGAAACAGCCATGGGGAAGTTTTACAGATAACGATCTGGGGCTTACACTTCTCCCCGGATCGCAGATTCAGAGAAAGGATGAGAAGAAATCAGGGACTGCTACCAAGAGCAGTTCGAAAAATCCGGGAAGCAGCTATGCCAAAAGATTGGAACAAAGGATAGCCTTCGAGACTGAGATCCAAGCAGCATGTCCAACCCAGGAAATAGCGTTCCCTAATGAGGCCCAGAGCCTAGGCAGCTCTACCGATTCTGTTTCGAAATCAACAACACCTTCGCATGTGACAGCTCGAGTAAATCGAGAACGGCCCTTCTCTCAGAGAAATAATGTAGAGGACGACAGTGGCGTGATACCGCACGATGCAAAATCCGCCGTTGCAGCTCCATACGATGAGCAGAAATCAAGCGGCAGCAAAGTAGGAATTACTAGCCGTTGTCGAAATGACGATTCCTTTCCTCGTGCCGTGAAACAGAGG
This sequence comes from Parmelia sp. 050094, assembly GCA_018257885.1. Classification (NCBI taxonomy): domain Eukaryota; kingdom Fungi; phylum Ascomycota; class Lecanoromycetes; order Lecanorales; family Parmeliaceae; genus Parmelia; species Parmelia sp. 050094. The sequence goes on from JAEUBB010000005.1 coordinate 90,731, forward strand.
AAGTTTGAAGGCCGCTCATCTATTGAAAGGCTAGATTTGAATGTAAGCAAGGCAAAAGAAGCGGTCTTGGAAACTCACTATAACCGATGTGATGTGCGTCACGATCAAGGTCTGTCCGAAATCAATGATATTCATTCGGGAAATGGCAACGAATCATTTGCGACAATTAGAGACCTTCTTGGCGGAACCAGAGGACCTAGCAAACCGGTATCATATCGCCAAATAATACCTAGCCCAGACATCGATCCTGCTCGCTCTCATCAGATGACGACTTTAGTATCCGAGCATCCAGCTTCCCATGACCATTTCCCCACATCAAATGCTTTTGCCTCCAAATCACCAGCGAAGCATCAACACTGGGAACCGGAGAAGCTGACAGTGCACCATCAACACCCCAATCTTTCGACAGGCTCGACGCGACATTTGAAGCATTCGCGTCTATTGCCTAACTACCCAGCAGACATAAAAAGTCAAGTTTCGAAACGCAGAAAGGGAGTGAATAGATCTTGGACTAGTCTTTTTCCAGCCAAGACAAGATTTTTTTGCCGCGCTAATCGACCCGCCTCTTCTTTGCCATCTTCAGTCACACCTAGTCAAGATCAGCGACCCCAACACTTGACTAGTACTTCACAAACATCTATCCATTTGCATGCTTACACAAACTGCTTGAGTACACCCCCTTTGCCTTCATCATCCAAATATCCTATTCTGTCCAAAGCTTTCGATTGTCCGTTACATCTTCGCGCTCTAGAGAATATCCTTAATACAACACATCCTGGTACCCACTGCGTTTCAGCTCGAAAGCGTTCTGCTTCAATGCCACACCTCTGTTCACCGCGTGCGATAACCAATATGGATTTCTCCAGCAAGTTTGGGCCTGCCTCAATACCAACTCCACCTCGTGAACAACCAAGCTCACCAGCAAGTCCTACCTACTCAAGCTTGCTCTCGCATCATGACAACGTTCCACGTCTCCAGAATCTCGTCGGCCCTTCTCAAGATCATGCCGACTCGTGTTTGAACTATAACAAGTCTTCCTCTCAAGATTGGCAAATCGACTCGAATTTTCAGCGTCAACACACAATCAGCCTCTCCGACGGGCAAAATCCTGCTCTCACATTTAGCTCTCTTCCTCACCAAGGCCCGACACAACCCATGAGCGGCCTCTCCTCGTCTAACGATGGTGTCATGGCTGGCGGTGTATCTTACGATAACCGCCAACACTTAGACGTGAAACCCTTTTACAGCTATGATGAGGTTAAGTCACTAATATCTTGTATGGCCAAACAAGCGTGCACACTGGAAGCGGAAAACACAAGCTTGCAGTCCGTGAACAGAGCTATGAGAAAAGGTGCCGAGAGTCTCCAGCACGAGAAGGCCAATCTGATTCACCAGATTCAGGGCTACGAGCGCACTGTTGCACAAAAAGATCGGCAGATTGAAGCTATGCAGCGATCAGGACAATCGCTGCTGCAGCAGTACAAGCAAGTCTGGGGCAATTACCACGGACTTACTGCAGCCTTGCAGAAGAAGGATGGCACTAGTAAACCAAGTGTAATTGCTGAGAAAATCCGGGGAAATCATGCTTCCAATACCGTTGAAACTGCCAGCCAAACTAACGCGAACGCCTCTCCAGCGTATAGTGCCAATGGTGCACAGCTACCCATTCCTAGACATGGAGGCGGACAGACACCTAAAGTTTTCCAGGGACGTGCTCAAGCAGTGTCTGCAAGCCTCATCAATGCAAAATCGTCGCAGACGGGATCAATTCCTGCCTATTCAGGGCCGAACGTAGTCAACGATGCTAGTCGGGCTTCAGTGCATCCTAGGTTCGCTGGAGTGAACCGCCACGGCGCAACTTTTTCATACGATCAACGCACTAGAAGGGTACAATCAAGCCAACCACTTGGTGCAAATGTCGGAGCCATGACCACCGATCATGAGAACATCAATCGTCCCATGAGACAGATACCAACGGAGCGCATCACTATCGATCTCACGGACGATTCCCAACCACCCTCGTCTTCGAACTCACCTGGTACATCGATACACGCAACGCCCCAAACATCCGTTTCAGGCGGACATTTGCCATGCAACCTGCAATCGGCCCAACATCTACCGGCTCAACATCCAGCTGGGGACTCTGTACCAAGCCAGGATCCGTTAGGTTCATCGGCACGGGACCAGGTGTCACAAAGCCAGATTACACTAACGCATGACTCACAAGGCCCGGACCTGGAAGCTATGCAAATTCAAAAAGAAGCTTTTGCTCGCATGGCTAAGAAACCTCTTTCCTGGCTACGAGGACCGAATCCCTTCAGAGAAGGAGCAGAGAATGTTGAGCTGCCAAACTCCAGACCATTCTCACCAAGAAACGCTGAGGAAGACGTTGGTTTTTTGGATGCCCCTGAAGCGTGTAGTGTGGCGCCCATGCCGGAGAATGCAGCTAATGGAAGGAGCAAGAAGTCAAAGGCTGTTCTTACGGCTGAAGCCAAGAAAGAAAGGGCGAGAATTTATAGGAAGACCGCTGCGGATAAGAAGCGGCGGGAGAAGGAAGCTGCAAAGCAATTGCTCCAGGGTGAACTTATGTCGACTAATGGTATGCGTGCTCACAACCAAGACAGAAGAGCAACCAAGAAGAAAGTTCGCCAGGAGCAGGCTCGAAAGCCGTCAGGAGCAGTGGACCCACGGGAGGCTCAAACAACGCTAGACGGTCGGTTTGATCAAGGTGGCACTGGCGTCCAGAAGGCCGGGCACGGAGGAAGCATAGAACAGGCGACATCGGATGATCATGATTCGCTTTTTGGAGATGATGAAGACTACCAAATGGAAGTGGAGGGATCAGTGGCTTCACCAAGAGCTGATAGCGCCATATGCGAGGATGACGCCGCCGCGGGGGAAGATGTGGATATTGCGTATGTGGCGGAAGTGGAAGCTCTATTCGCCGCAGATGAAGATGCTAATACAAACACGAATGTGGAGCAGAATGCTGCGCAGGGCAGCGATGACGGATTCCATGATTTCTCGTCCAACAATGAAGAGAGTGAAGAGGAATAGGTAGAGTAAAGAACGTCCTGGCGGAGCTGAGCCGTCTGAAGGCGGTGAAGGTCATGATAGGTTGAGAATGGCATGTGTTTACAGTAACAGGGTCCCTCCCTCAGGCGCTGAGCTAAAGGGTAAGGGGAAGCGAGGATGAGAGATTATGACTCGTGGTGCATGGAGGTTCCATGTCGGTCTTATGAAAGCTTTGTAAATGGAAGATACCCAGCCTAGCTACCAGCTACTGCAATGCATGAGATGATCCAAGAAGTTGTTACAAGCGCAGAATATCTTTTTCCTTGTGATTTATGGTACTGTAGATTCGCTTCATTTATGGGGACATGTAGCCGCCATTCTAATTATCATACTCTGTGGAAGTACCTGTGGTGCAGCTTCAAAGCCCACAATCTGCGACGCTGTTCTCTACATAAACCTCACGCTATGTCAAGCCATCTTCTAGTCCAACCGTTCTGCTTTCACTGCTTCCAGCTAGTCGCTCAACTCCTTCAAAAACTCGTCCCAACCCAAACAAGCAAACGCTTTGAGTATCTGAACCCCGAACCTCCCAACTGGACGGACATGGTGTATGCTGAACAGCAATTTCTGTCCCGGCGGGCTAGTTAGAATGCACATACCTATGCCTTCAATCTCCCTCACGAATCTACGGAGGTCCTGCATCCGAAGTCATGGACAGCCAAGTCTAGTCTCGGAAATTGGCCCTGCAGCTCAGACTTTGCGAGGGCAGGCTCGAATGAATATTAGAGAATTTCAGGAAGAACGACGCGCAGCTCCGAAACGGATTCAAACACACTGATCAGGTAATACTTCGCGGTCCCATCCGAGACCCTGACGTTGGAGTCAGGAGATGCCGCTGACGAAACAGTATATCTCTGAAATAATCATTTGCGCGTTGCAATGACTGTTTCTGTGACATTGTCGAGGTTCCCAGGGGTACATGGCCACAAAACTAGATGTATCTGATCTCCGGGCGTCTTTTAATCCAAGAGGCGGAGTATTATCCGGGCTCTTCGCCACGAAAAGAATCTTGGCGTCCAGGACATTTGGTGCAGACCTCCGTCCGTAGGTGAACGCGACTCACAATGCAAGCCAGATGTTTTGGACATTGGCTATGATATCAGCAGCACAAAAGCTCCCAAACCAGCCATCGTTGTCAGTGACGGACCTCGCGATCGTGAAGAATACGCTGCGGACAGTATCAGGCCACAGCAAGGGCGGTCATAGGTGACATTGTTATGCTGAGCGGCTACTTGGAAGACGGAGCCAGGCGAAGAGCCAAGGTTGTAGTAATCCACCAGGAGAAAATTGGGAGAATAGGGCCAGGCCGCTACGACATTTGTTAGCAACGTATCTTCGCATGGTATCCCGGATTAGCTTACCAGCACAGTTGTTGGCCATAAGACCAAGGCTTCCACTCCCATTGAGTGCATTTGTTTCATTGATCAGAGGCGTAGTTGGCACCAAAAGGCTTGTCCCAGCCAAAGAAATCTCGGTATTAAGGTTGTGGTTCGCAATATACATCAATTTTTCCGCAGCTTGGCGACTCAAGTTCGGCGGCCTTTGTTGGGTGCAAGGAAAACTCCGGTTGGTGGGACTGAAAGGACTTTCTGCATTGAATTAGCATAAAGGGAGTTGACGTACTAGCAGAAACGCAAAACTAATCTGATAGCTTACCCCAAACCTGGCTAAATTCATCCAAGATGTATGGAACTTCAGTCTGATTGGCGTTGTCTTTATGATTTCAGAGTCAGTCTTTTTCTTTTGAGTGAGCTCCGAGACACTTTCGAGCAGCAGACATGTCCAAGACATGTCTCAGTACTCAAAATCAAATCAGGATAGAAAAAGTCTGGACAGAAAATACAACGTACAATCCATGAAAATGACAGCTCGTTTTCCCATTAAGATCATATCTGATAGGGTCGGCCAGGAAGATATATTCATTGGAATTTGAGGTGGCACATAAGCGTAATTGGAGAGTCCCGAATTTACTATTGATGCACTATAATTCCCAACGCTAACGAAATCGGCATTGCCTAGCAGCACCGTGACCACATCGTATGGGTGAGTCCTTATCCAGGCAGTTATACTCGTGAGGTAGGATTGGACTGTACCGACGTTGAGAAGATCGCAGGAAGTATGGCAGCAGAATAGGGTACTCGTGGTGGCATTGTAATGCGTTTGTACTTGGAGCATTCTTATGCCATCATTGAGCTGATCGATGACTCCTAGCTGCTGATTGGAGGCTGCATTGTTGGGAACGGCGAAAGGGCTGTTATGGGCACCAATATAGGTGATGTTGCTATATTTTCGACTGCAGAACTCGGGATAATTGTTGCATGCCTGGGTGTTTGTTGGAAGAGCTGAGGATGATGTTCGGCTGGCTGTCGAGTTGCCGGTAATTGTGCCATTAGAAGCCGTGGAAGATGACCGCATGGAGCCTTGTAAGAGAGTCAGGCTTGTTGAGCTTGCGTGTGTCGAAGTTGACGAGGAGGATGAGGCATTGGCGGCGGCCATGGTAGTTTGGAAAATGGCAATAGTGCCATTGAGGGTGGAGGTGGTAGTATACGACAGGTAGGAAACACCGGAGCCGGTTGGAAGGATATCCCCTCCCAAGTTGGATATACTGGTGCCTGATGTAGCAGAGGCCGAGAGTAAGATATCTGATGCCGCCTGGGCGCTGACCTCAAGGGCAAAAAGTAGGGTGAGGGGGAGAAGATACAACATTGTGATCTACAGATGATGAAGGGCAGCGAAAGAGAGGGACGTGCAGCACTAGCAAAGAAGGAGGTTGCTTGACTGCCTCGGTGAATGTAGGGTGAGGATGGTAAATGTAATGGGACAGAGATGTCATGGAGCACCCGCCTCGGCCTTGATCTAGGACGAGACAATGATGCGAATTCAATTTCAACCCCCGAATCCAATGCAAAGATGTACGGATGTAAGAATGTAAATATGTAAAGATGGAAAGACGTGAAGATGAAAACATGTAAAAATGTAAACGTAAAAATATAAAGATGCCAGAATCTAGTGAAGAGCAGAAATTACCACATTTCACACTTGAAATTTCATGTTACCTTATATATCTCCGTCATAAGTCGATGGGTAAGGCGTACAAAGTTTTGAAAAGGATGCTAACCGGCATGACATATGTCGTGCCATGCTAGCCTTGCTAGCCTTGCTAGCCTTGGGAGACGCGTGTGCAAACAACGTATGTAAAAAAAAAAAAAAAAAAAAAAAAAAAGAAA